>JAQGCP010000721.1:0-15048 GCA_034699885.1 Acrobeloides thornei | reverse complement strand
TATTAAAAATCTATTCTTTTCCATGCATTGTTGCTTGTTACTATGGCAACGTTTTCTTGGCATTCTGTATGTATTTGCCTAAATAATTCAAGTGTCGCGAGTGGGAGTGGTTTTCTTTCGATGTCCCTTGTAATCTGGGTAACAGAGCCAGTAAGAGCTCAGGCATCTAGTATATGAAAAACGCTTGCATGACCCTGATTCAGGGAATATTTTGAGCCTTTATATGAAAAAATAATAACAGGAAAATGATCTACGACCAAAAATAGGCATATGTAAAAATTTTCATAAATTTTTACAACAAAAAAATTACTTTGGCGCGGGATCGAACCCGTGCACTATGAGTGAAGACCAACCACGCTAGCCAATCGGCCATAGATCCAACCCCCATAATATAGTACTCGTTTGAAGCGCTCAATGAACTGAGTTGAGTGGAGCAATTTTTTAAATTTTGACCCTTACCTGCACTTTTTTGCATTTTGGTGCACGTTGGCGTGGTTTCCCGAGTGCCGGTCTCAAAAAGTAGATTGGCTTCAGATTACCTGACATTAGCTGTTAGCAACATATCTGTTACCTGTATGGAAGCCAGTTCGAGATTTCCTCTGGTTATTGTCATTTTTTACACATTGATTTCTTGTCCAAATCGACACTCGCCATATTTGATGCTGCTGAATTTATTTGTAAGAAAATCAAAAAATTATCTTCCCACTCATCTTAATTTATGCTTCATAACATGTTGAAAAACAATAATCTTTCTATATCATAAAATTGGCATAAAACAAGACATTTTCCCAAGAAAAATGAATATGTATAGCCTGGTGAACGTGGCCTAAAAGTTTAGTGCTTTCATAAAATGTCATTTTTATAATTATATGTACTCAAAGTTAGACTAACAGAGCAAAAATGAAGAAAGTTTGGCTAGTTTTATTCAGCTTAACGGTTGTTATACCTATAATAAGATCAGAAGAAGTTGATGCTGAGCACGCTGAGCAATATAATTCGTTTGATGATGAGAATGATGAATCGGTATAATTTTTTATTCAGAGTGGGCCAAAAAAGTGGCTTTTTTTATTTTTTGGGACCGGGAAATTTATTTTTCTAAAAATGAGCCCAGTAATTTTATGAGGGAAATCGATCGCGCATTCCCGCAGCATGAAAATGCTTCCCTGAACCTGATTCAGGAAAATTGGTTTTGAAGCAAAACTGGTTATTTTTAAAGAAAAAGTGAACATTGTCATTTTCTGTATCAGGGAATCGTTTTTATGCTTCGAAAACGTGTGCAATCGATTTCTCGCATAAAATTACTCATGAAAGAGTGATTTCCAGATAAAAAATGCGAAAAACAAAAATAACCATTTTCGCTTTAAAACCATTTTTCCCTGAATCAGGGTCAAGGAAGCATTTTCATGCTCCGCGCCATCGATTCCCCGCATAAATTACCGGGCTCATTTTTAGAAAAAATAAATTTCCGGGTCCCAAAAAATAAAAAAACCACTTTTTTGGCCCATTCTGTATTAAAGGGGGGTCGATTGAGGCGAGTTATTGCAAAAAATTTTCAAAATTTTTTCGACAAACGTAAAAATTGTTCGAAACGATGAAAAAATCTGTTTTCGAGGAAAATCAAAAAAAATTTTTGCGCCACCGCATTGAACTTGTTTCCTTTCTGTCGGAAACTTCCGAAAAAATCCACTAGACACCCGATCCACCCCTGGGAGGTTCCGACAAATTTCAAGCAAATTTAGTTGTTCGCTTTCTACTTTGACGATTTAAACGAAAATTCAACTGAACTAGGCATTTGTTCCGACAAAGGACATTGTCTTTTCAAAAGAGAAGACCCAAGAAAACCTGAAGTAGAAACAGTGGGTTCACGGTATGCTATAATTCTTCAATATCAACGCATGGGAGAACATTTCAAGATCGCCACTGGTCAACCCAAAGCCTTTGTCATACAGAAGAAAAATGTTGCTGCGGAAATTCAATCTGGTGCCGTTATCATAAAGAAGGAGAAAATTGAAAGCAAAACCGGGGCCGTTAAAACAGATGATGGAAAAATGCATAAACAGATTCAGATCAAGAAATTTGATGTTGAAAAGTTTCTTTTTGCTGAAAACGAAACACATGGACAAAAGAAGACCCAAATAAACCAGAAGAATCTGCACAAACAAGTTGCAAAGCCACAAGATGCTAAACGTTGACTCCAATTGATTTTTTTTTAATTGTAATAAAACTATCATGAATACGTTTCATAGACAACTTGGAAAATGATGTAACTTTTATTTTTATTGTTAACCAAAAAAACATAAATACATAAAATATACAAAAATTATTTTTATGCAAACTTATGTATTACATAAATTACAAGCATTGGGACAAAATTGTCGTTTGTGATCAATGGTATAGAAACCTTGACTTTGGCAAAATCCATTCCTAACCCAATTCACACAGCTATAAAAATTGTTTTTTATGTGAATGGCTAAGTGAGGATATTAACGTGAACTCACCCCCCCCCCAGTCTAGGAGTTAGCATCGGAGGGGTATAGGCTCTAATGGAACGATCGAATAAAACGACACGAATGAAACGATACGAATGAAACGATATAGTGGAACGAAACCAAATTCATGGTTTTCGTGTCAATATTAAGGCAAATTCAAACCTGTTTCCGGATGATTTCCGGACGCCGTCTGGAAATGAAATTGCTTCATTCGTATCGTTTTATTTGATCATTTCATTTATGTTCGTTCCATTCGTATCGTCTTATTCGATCGTTATATTCGTATCTTTTCAAACTTTTCGTTTCATTCGAGTCTATGCCGACGGAGGGGGGGGAGGGAATTTTTTCCATTTTGTCTTCACGTTTATAGTTTTACCTTGCCGAATTTTTTTTTAACTTTGAAAAAGGAAAATTTTTGCGAGGAGGTGACAAAAGTTAATTACCTTGGATTATCTACACATGTCGCAGTTGGTGCTGGAGCAGGAGCTGGTGCTGGTACCTGATCGTGAATTATTATAGTAGCTGGTGCTGGGGCCGGTGCTGGAGCTGGTGCTGGGGCCGGTGCTGATGCTGGATCAGCTACAAAAGAGCCACCAAAATTGGGTAGTTGTCCATTAATTCCAACTCCTTGGCCGATGCCGGCACCACCAACACCCGGATATCCACTGCCAAATTGCCCGGCACCACCAACACCCGGATATCCACTGCCAAATTGTCCAGCACCACCAACACCCGGATATCCACTGCCCAATTGTCCAGCACCACCAACACCCGGATATCCACTACCAAATTGTCCGGCACCACCAACACCCGGATAGCCACTGCCAAATTGTCCGGCACCACCAACACCCGGATAGCCACTGCCAAATTGTCCAGCACCACCAACACCCGGATATCCACTGCCAAATTGTCCGGCACCGCCAACACCCGGATATCCACTACCAAATTGTCCGGCGCCACCAACACCCGGATATCCACTACCAAATTGTCCGGTGCCACCAACACCCGGATATCCACTACCAAATTGTCCGGCGCCACCAACACCCGGATACCCACTGCCAAATTGTCCAGCACCACCAACACCCGGATACCCACTGCCAAATTGTCCGGCACCACCAACACCCGGATATCCACTGCCAAATTGTCCGGCACCACCAACACCTGAATATCCACTGCCAAATCCAGTAGGCCAGGGGTTGCCAAAACCGGGTATGCTTCCTGTGGCACCAAAAGGATTTTGATTAATATGATTGAACATTTCTATACCATTAGGGCCCATTTGAGTACCAGATTGGATAGTAGGCATGCCAATGGGGCCTAAGAAATTTGTTTTGAAGACTTAATTTTTGAACTTTACAGAGTGTCCCAGTGCCGTGAACAGGATTTTTCCCAGGAGGGGGTAATTTTGGTGACCCATAAAACATGAGGGACTCCATTATGTTTTTTCGATTTTCTCCAAAAATTTTTCGAAAAAATACCAGGCTCCCCGCCCTTATGCGCCTCAGATCAAAAATTTTTTTTGTTGAGAAATGCTCATTTTTAAGCTGAAAATGCTCAGAAAATGAAAAATTTTGGCGAAAAAATAGCATAAGGGTCCTCCCCCAGGGGGAGGACCCTTATAATTTGTTTAGTCCGGGGTAGTTACCCTAGCCCCCACACCCGTCTACGGCACTGTGCCTCCAAAAATGGCAATTTTGCGATTTTCTTCGACTTGAACAGTCACAACTTTGATTTTCTTGGGAAAAATGGAAGCTATAGGAGCCCTAACATTGGGTTAACAAATTACCAAACATGGTAACTTGTTAGCCATTCTAAGACGGTTGTACTCATTTATGCACTTTTCATCTGCAGAAACAGCATCAGGATGAAACTCAATGATATAAAGTTTTCAAATTTTTCAAGTTTTTTAATTTCCACCAAAATAACCCTGTAGATGGTTTTACTATGCGAGAAATCGATTGTACGCATTGACCTTAAACATGCTTCCCTGAATCTGCATTAGCCTATTTTCGCTTCAATACACACATCTCTTCCTTTAATCAGGGTCAGAGAAGCGTTTTTATAGGTTCGGCAATGCGTGTACTCGATTCCTTGCATAGAAAAATCCCCCTATAAGATTATTTTGGTAAAATCGAAGCACTTAAAAAATTTGAAAAAAGTCCAAAAATCGCAAAATTGCCATTTTTGGGCACCATGTATATGTTTTTGTGTAAACTTCTACCGCTTTTTGCAAGCTAAAATAATTTTTGTTGCAAATTTAAGTCCGGATCAAAAAGTATGTTTATTTATGAAGAAAAATTTATTTTTGTAAAAGTTTACATATACACATATAATGGTTGTAACAAATTACAGAGTGTCCCTAAAGTTCGTGTACACCCTAATTAATTTCATGAGAATTTTCTTCGTGACTGAAAACTCTTCACAAAAAGTGATGTTCTACAAAGTTGTTCCTGATATCACGACGAACGACTTTGTAGAATATCACTTTTTGTAAAAAGTTGTCATGAAGAAAATTCTCATTAATTAGTATGTACACGAACTTTAAGAACACCCTGTATTTTTGATTTTTGTAAAAAATTTTAGAAAAATTCTTTTTTTTATCAAACGAATTCAATACCAAAACCAGCTTGTCGCTTCTTTCTGCCATATGGGTAACCTCCATACATTGGGTATCCTCCAAAACCACCAAGTGTTGGATACGAAGCACCAGTGTTTGCACCAGAACTTGCCGTGTTCCCTGTTCCTGTTTGGGTATTCGAGTTCAACGAATAACCAGCATCCATATAAGGAGTCCGTACATAGTAATTATAACCCAAACTGTTGATATAGTTAAGGATTGATTGCAAGAAACTATTCAATGTGGATTGGGAGTTTTGACGTTTCTGGCGGATTTGTTCAGCGTTTTGATCAATATCGGTATCTTGTCCATCTACCTCGTCAGATTGTTCATCATCCACATCACGCTTCTTTCTACCCATGCCGAAAGGTGAATAACCATAGTTTAAAGTTGGATATGAAAGACCAGTTTGACCACCAGCATTTGAAGTGCTTCCTGTATTTGAGCCAGTATTCGCATTTAGAGAATAGCCAGTGCTCATATATGGCGTATTGACATAGTATGAAGAGGCCAAGTTGTTCATATAATTAAGAAGGGATTGTAAAAAGTTGTTATACGCAGTGCTGGAAGATTGTCGCTTCGCTCGGAGCAAGTCTTGACTCTGACTTTGATCTATATCATCCAAATCTGATCCTTGGTCAAGATTGTCGTCACTTTCCGGAACGTCATTTTGTCCCAAACCGATAACCATGAAATCTAAACAATCTTTTATATTTGTTCTTACAGATTTGCCCGCTAAATACTGCAGGGCAAAATCTTTTGGACACAAGGGGGAACCGAACCCTTGTTAGTGCCGTCGATGCTGAGCTCCTTGGTAGCAACAGGACCACTACACCATGGTGGTCACTTCTTAGCCTATCACTAATTTCGACCTTGAAGCAGCACCAACCACAACATTTGTCAAAATTGAAACTAACCTCGGTGACCATTTAAAGCATCACGCTTCTTCCGACCCAAATATGGATTTTGAATATAACCAACACCTTGATATGGACTTGCTACAGCCTGGTATGGTGATGCTAAATAAACATTCTGGTACGGAGAAGCTGCATATGCTGGTTGATATGCTGCTCCAACTGGTTGGTAAACTGCCCCAGGAAGACCAACTTGGCTGTTCGAACCGCTATTAAGATTATTGCCATAGTTGTTGTTATAATTTAAAGCCGAGCTTGTACTCAACAAAGGACTTTGTAGACTTGATGCACTTGACAAACTTGAAGAAAGATCCGTGAGAGAACTCAAACTGTTTCCGGAAGTAGCTTGTCGTTTGAAACGGTTAATATTATCTACAATTAAAACCATGCTTCATGTTGAACAAAAATCGAAAAAAGTTTATAGAGCATTTCCAAAAAGGGGAAAAAATTCAGTTCTGATAGACGAAAAACCGTCAGTGCCAACCATACGCCGAGATCTTGGTGTCATTTTAAAGCTACGAACGTGAGCTTTAAAAGAACACCAAGATCTCGATATATAGATGTTTCTAACAAAAGTTATGGTGATAAGTATCCGACAATAAGGGGGCGAATAATTTTCGCACACCCTATATTTAATAAAGAGTACTTGTATGTCACCCCTACACACCCCGGATCCAAACGCTACACATGCTCCCTGCCTCCTGAATTTTGGGTAAAATATAACCATTAGGAAAAACTTTCATTTTGTTGATTTTGGGTGGGCCGTCCCTCCTCTCCAGTGACGATTCTGGGATTTCATTTGAGAGGGGGGGGGGGAGAGGGACAACTACTCCCCTCCCACTGGATACGCCACTGCCAGCCCCTTCATAATTTCCCCTCTATACTGCTTATATTGAACTTAAAAATTTCTCGCAAGATTTACACACATACCTGCAGTGACCAGGCTTAATAAAGAAATTAACAAAACTTTGATTTCCATTTTTAATAAATTCCAGCTCCACGAACTAAAGCTTATACTTTACAAAGATACTCCAAAATTTACGCATCCCTGTTTTTATATGCTATTCAATCCAAAATGACATAATTTGTTTGTTTGATTAATAGTGACTTTACAAAAAAATATTATTACAAGCAAAATCATGTTGATATAAAATGATCAAGCGCCAAAAAACCCGAAAATAGATTTTGTCCAAAAATAGAAATTATTCCTTGCAATGACTTCTGTATTTTTGCTTATTAGACGAAGCATAACATGCTGATTTGTGATTCAAGCTTGTTTATTTTTGTACATTTGGTCAAAATAATACGTGACGTCAACGAGCATCAATGGTGGGTTAGAGAAGGGATCAAAAACGAGGTATAAAAGGGTGGAAAAACATTAGCTTAAGTCGACAATTTTCCAAACATTTTTGGATTTGAAATCATTCCCTGGTGTTATATATTTGTTATTGAAGAATGCACACCCTTTTCGTCTTGTTATTTTCCATCGCCTCTACCTTGGCCATCTCCGAGAAAACCATCCGCTTCATTCAAAAACGCCAAGCTAACCCATCATATGCCTATGCTGGCAACGGTGTCGGCATTGCTGGAAACCCCGGTGGTGCCTATGGTTCAGGTTTGGTAGCCGGAAATCCGACTTTTGGTGCTAACTTTGCTGCTAATCCCGCAGTTGGTTTGGGTATTGGTAGTGGTCTCGGTAATCCCGCTCTTGGTGGATTTGGAGCCAACCCGGCGGTTTATGGAGGATTTGGTGGCAATCCAGCAATTGGAGGATTTGGAGCTAACCCAGCATATGGAGCTAACCCAATAGCATATGGAGGGCTTGGAGCTAACCCAGCAGCATATGGAGGGCTTGGAGCTAACCCAGTAGCATATGGAGGACTTGGAGCAAATCCTGCAGCTTATGGAGGGCTTGGAGCTAACCCAGCAGCATATGGAGGGCTTGGAGCAAATCCTGGAGCTTATGGAAGTTTTGGTGCTAATCCTGCTCTTGGTGCTGGTTTTGGTAAAGAGTGTTTTAAGAGTTTCTTTTAATTTTTTAATTTTAGGAATGAATTCTGGTCTTAATGGTATACCGTATGGGGGGATGTCAGGGCTCGGCTATCCGTCTGCCGGGCTTTCAGGCGGTAAGAATGCTTCAAAACACCACCCCCCCCCAAATGGCACTTTTTAGATTTTTGGGCGATTTTTTCAAATTTTTTTCAAGATGTCTAATTTTACCAAAATAATACTACAGGTGTCATTTTTTGGCGGTACCCTGTAAAAATTTTTGAGGAAACTTAAAATTTCCCTCCTAGACACTTATACGTTATTAATAACAACCTATTTATAGCATACCCAGGGCTGTACGGTACAGGTGGCATTTCATCTCCCATGATGTATGGTGGAGGCTACCCTGGCTACAATCGTGCTTCAAATAGCGGATCTCAATCTGCTTACAGCAATGGTTACAACAACAATTATGACAACAATTATGAAACCACTGGATAAAAAACCCCCCTATATACAGGGTATCCCAAAAAAGTGAAATTTTTGTGATTTTTTCATGAATTTTGGACCCGAAAATTTTTTTTAAATGACCTGTAAGGGGTATTTGATGCGGGGAATCGATTGCGCGCACTCCTGAAGTGTGAAAATGCTTTCTTGATCCTGATTCAGGGTCGCGTGTTGAAGCGAAAATGAAAAAAATCGTATTTTGACCGAATATCCGACAAGTTTTTCTATGCGAGAAATCGATTACCGAATTTTTTCATTTTCGCATCAATACGCTACCCTGAATCAGGGCCAAGGAAGCGTTTTCACACTTTGTGAGTTCGCGCAATCCATTCCCCACATCAAATTACCGGGGCTATTTTTAGAAAAAAATTTGGAGCAAGTTTCCCTGGTTCCCGCCAATTAACGTTCATTAAACTGGGCAAAAAAATTTTTATTTTCTTCCGGAGCTTACCCATTTAGGGGTAATTTTATGCGAAAAATTGATTGCGCGCACTCCCGCAAGCTGGAAACCGCGGAAAAATGGTGAAAATTCACCAAAACGAACACGCAGGGATGCATGGGGATGCAATTCGATTTTCTCGAAATATCTCCCATGCATCCCTGCGTGGTCGTTTTTGGCGAATTTTCATCATTTTTCTGCGGTTTTCAAGTTGCGGGAGTGCACGCAATCGATTTTTCGCATAAAATTACCCCTAAATGGATAATCTTCGGAAGGAAATAAAAATTTTTTGCCGAGTTTAGTCAACGTTAAGTGGCGGGAACCAGGGAAACTTGCTCAAAACTTTTTCGGGTGAAAAAAAATTATGAAAATTCCAACTTTTTTGGGACACCCTGTAAATGAATGTCTCTCACAAGTCCACGTTGTATAAATGTTAATGTTAATAAAACTTAATAAAGTATTTTTATCGATTGAGTTCAATTTTTTTTGTTTGGTATTGCGTCGATATTTTTCTGGTGGAGCCATTAATTAAGGAGGAAAATTGGTCGGTTTTGAGCGTGAACGCAGTTTGATATTTTAATAATCGTATTATATCGCACGACGCACCATAATTAGTGGAAAAAGATTTTGGAAATCTCTAAACTCTTACCAAAAATGTACTTTTCCACTTTCGAATGATGCCAAGTCTTGTGTTATTTTAATCATTGATTCGAAATTTCAGTTGTTACGTTACTTCCTTTTTTAGTTTAAAAAAAATTTATTTTCGTGGCATTAAAGTTAAACTCTGTAACATGGCGAGATTACAAAAAGCGGGGCGCGCATGGCCCAATGCTAAAGTTTTTTTCATGTTATAGATGCGGTTTCGATCCCACTATGGTAGGAACTTTTATTTTAGAGAACCATAAAAAATTGTAAAAGTAAGCCCTCTTAAAATAGAACTTTCGACCTAGTGGTATCGAACTCGTGTCAATGAAATGAATGGCCAGCATACTAGCCAATAAGCCATAAGCACTGTTGTCCTTGTACCAACTTTTTTCTAACTGTATCTTTCTGTACTTTGTTCAAAAATTTTCGACTTACTGTTCTGTACTATACTGTACGGGTACAGGTATAGGGACATCTATGGCCATGAACGCCAAGCCTATTAGAATCTCGCCATGAAACAGAGCTTAGCAACTTTATTGTACAACAATTTTTTTCCTAAAATTTTAGCTGGATCTCAAAAAGGGAATAATATGAATTTCCTACACATATTTTCAGCGTTATTATTACTTATAAGACAATGTAATTCTCAAACAACTACTTTACAATCGAATTGTAGGTTTAATTATTATCTTCTTATATAAAACCAGCTTGTCTTAACCCCTAGGCTGCTGAGTCTCGGTACAATTAGCGTTCCTCATAAGTTTTAGATGAGCGGATGCAGATCTTGTTGAATTTTTTCGAGTTCTTTAACTCTTGGTCTTCTTGAGCGCTTTCGGCTGCTGATAGCTGGTAGCGAGTACGACTTTGAGTAGACGAGGCTGTTTCGTGATGTCTTAGTTTCGGTTGAAAGTTGATAAGCGGTAAACAATTGTTGGCATATCTTCGGATTGATTGGATCAAGAATTTCGGTGATTGCGGCGAGGTCGTCTTTATTCGCAGAGATTGCTTCGAATTCATAATCAGGTATGCCGCTGATGACTAAGCTTCGTTTTCATTCCATCTCTTCTTCAAAAATTGTTCATTCTCTTCAGCATAAATTTCAAGTGAAGTGGTCCCATTCTCAAGGTGATCAAGAATACACTGAAGCTGATCTTGAGTGTTGGTAGCCATAGCGATAGCAATTAAAGTTGCAAACATCTATAGGCTGCTGAGTTGATTTCTCAGTTCAATTGATGTTCCTCATAAGTTTTAGATGGGAGAATGTGGATCTTGTTGAATTTTTCCGTGTTCTTTAGCCCCTTGGTCTTCTTGAGCGCTTCCTGTTGCTGATAGTTGGTGGCGAGTACGACTTTGAATAGACGAAGCTGTTTCGTGATTGGAAGTTGATAAGTGGTAAACAATTGTTAGCGTAGCTTCGGCATTGATTTTATCAAAAATTTCGGTGATGGCAGTGAGATCGTCTTTATTGTGCAGAGATTGCTTCGCATTCGTGGATTCAGGTATGCCGCTGACGACTAGGCTTCGTTTTCTTTCCATCTCTTCTTCAAAAATTTCAGGTGAAGATGTGTCAAGGTGATCAAGAATATGCTGAAGTTGAGCTTGAGTGTTGGTGGCCATAGCTAGAAAAGTTGCAAGCATTGATTTCAGGTCAGATTCGGGTTGGCTTAGCAGTTTGTCAGCTTGATCTTTTGCATCTTGAATAGTGTCAGCTTGATCTTTCAGCATTTCTCGGCATATATTAGTAGCAACGAGTTTCTTATTTGTTGGCCGAGACGGAGTTTAGGTGACGGAAAGAGATCTCTTGGTTCCATTTGCATACATTTTTTAGAATAATAGAAATAATAGCATAAAAAATAGACAATACGGAAGCACTTTTCCTTAAATTTAAAAAATAGTAAACATTCAAATATTCCATGAAAATTTATAGCCTGGCCTCTTGGAACAGCAGCTAACACCTCCACTACGGAAGCTTCGCTTGCAGACATGTTTGAAAACGCGGCCAACGAAATTTTAAACTCGATGGGGATAACAGAACAATCTAGTTCAGCGACTCATTTGGTATTGCAAGATTTCGTCACTGGTGCTTTAAATACCACAACATCAGCCCCTGCAGCAAGTAATGGTGTTTCTGGCACAACCGCAGCAGCAAGTGGAGGATCCGGTACAACCGCAGCTGGAGGATCTGGTACAACTGGAGCTGGAGGGTCTGGTACAACTGGAGCTGGAGGATCTGGTACAACTGGAGCTGGAGGATCTGGTACAACCGGAGCAATAAGTGGAGGATCCGGTACAACCGCAGCTGGAGGATCCGGTACAACCGCAGCTGGAGGATCTGGCACAACCGCAGCTGGAGGATCCGGTACAACTGGAGCTGGAGGGTCTGGCACAACCGCTACTGGAGGATCTGGTACAACTGGAGCTGGAGGATCTGGCACAACCGTTGTTGGAGGATCTGGTACAACTGGAGCAAGTGGTCCTGCACTGGCAACAACTTTAGCAACTATATTGATGGGAACGACAAGTAACTCGACAGGAGGAAGTAAGTATAACGTATCAGTCTCAGAAAAAAGCAATGAATAAACCTTAAAATTCGTAAAAGATACAAATTTCACACAAAGGTTTTCAAAAAAGTGATGTACTACAAAGTTGTTCCTCATGATATAGAAATAACTTTATAGAACATCACTTTTTATAAAAATATTTGACAAGGGATGCTCAAATTAGGAAACGCGAATATCACAAAATCATATATACAGGAAATTAGTACTACTCATAAGCAATCTCTATGCCAAATTTCAGAGGCGGATCTGCGGTCCATCCAGAGATAGACCCTGTAAACATATGGTCCTTTGTAAGGCCCATAAACGGTGTATCACTATTTTTAAACGTGTTATATCAAAAAAATACAGTTTTATACTGAGAATTTGATTGTGTTAAAAGGTTGGGATGAAGTATTTCGTTGATTCTATTCAGAATTTTAAAAAATTCTAGTATTGATTGTCGATAAATACTTTTTTATGTCATATTGGGTTGTAATTTAAGTTGTTGCCGCCCAAAAATATATAGAAAATCGGCATTTTTCGCTCGTTTTCGATGAAATTTTTCAGTAGTGGGAAGAGTGTATGCTGAATACGACCAATAGGTCTTTTTGAAAATAAGTCATGTTTTCGTGTCAATATACAGACTTTTTCAAAAAAAAAATTGGAGTTTTTCAATGTTGCAAATGAATTTTAAGATATCAATATTTGGTTATAGAAGTCGATTTTTGACGAAATTTTCAATCCTATCAGGGTTTTTCTAGTCAGAATCGATTACGCGCATTTTCGAGGCATGAAAAAATTTCTAACCCTGATTCAGGGAATACAAAATTTTGAGACATTTTAGGGGTATAAAAAACCTAATCGAATTAGAATTTTTTGAAATTCTAATCATGATGAATAGAATCAACGAAATACTTCATCCAAATTTTTAACACAATCAAATTCTCAGTATAAAACTGATAATTTTTGAAACTTGCGTTTTCTAATTTGAGCATCCCTTGTGTGAGAAGATTTGAGCTTTTACGTGTTAGGTTTGTTACAATACCTTTTGCATAGAATATTATAGCGATAGGCTTAGTCTGTGTATAGATTAATAGAAGTAAAATGTAAAAAACTTTTTCACAGACTTATGCACCACTAATTTTCAAATATTTTCATGTAATATAAAAAATATAGACTGCACAAATGACAACGAAAGATGGACGCAATGTGGTACATGTGAACCAAGTTGTAATGATACAGCGGTACATTTTCTTAATATTTACATCAATTTACACAATTTTAGCCTTATTGTACATTCGAATGCAAATCGCCTATGTGTCTTTGCCAACCGATGTACTATCGATATCAAGGAAAATGCGTTACACTTGATAAGTGCCCTGTTGCAGTAACGACCTTATCAAGTGGCTCAACAAAACAACAAGTGTTTAATGACAATCCTGGTTCTGGTACAACTCAATCTGGAGGTACAGCGAATGGGGGAAGCGCTACAACTATGGCATCTGGTGTTGGAGTTTCTGGTACAACAGCTGCAAGTGGCGGATCTGGCACAACAATGGCAAGTGGCGGATCAGGCACAACGATGTCAGGTGGAGGATCTGGTACAACAATGTCAGGTGGTGGATCTGGAACAACTATGGCAAGTGGAGGAGCTGGCACAACAATGGCAAGTGGAGGGTCTGGTACAACTATGGCAATGAGCGGATCTGGCGCAACAATGGCAAGTGGAGGATCTGGCACAACAATGGCAAGTGGAGGGTCTGGTACAACTATGGCAATGAGCGGATCTGGCGCAACAATGTCAGGTGGCGGATCTGGCACAACAATGGCAAGTGGTGGATCTGGCACAACAATGTCAGGTGGAGGATCTGGAACAACTATGGCAAGTGGCGGATCTGGCACAACAATGGCAATGAGCGGATCTGG
This sequence comes from Acrobeloides thornei, assembly GCA_034699885.1. Lineage (NCBI taxonomy): Eukaryota > Metazoa > Nematoda > Chromadorea > Rhabditida > Cephalobidae > Acrobeloides > Acrobeloides thornei. The sequence goes on along the minus strand of JAQGCP010000721.1, from coordinate 982 downwards.
CGCGACAATGGCAAGTGGTGGATCTGGCACAACAATGTCAGGTGGTGGATCTGGAACAACTATGGCAAGTGGAGGATCTGGCACAACAATGGCAAGTGGAGGGTCTGGCACAACAATGTCAGGTGGCGGATCTGGCACAACAATGGCAAGTGGGGGATCTGGTTCTACTGCGGCAAGTGGTGGATCTGGAACTACATCTGGAAGTGGAGGATCTGGTACGACAGTAGTCAGTGGTGGATTAGTTACAACATCAGCCGTAGGTGGATCTGGCACAACAGCAGCAAGTGGAGGATCAAGTAACTCTACAGTGAAAAGTAAGTAAGACTTATGCCACCATTAACTTCATAACGTTTTCAAATACAGGATGTTTTTTATTGCTCCCTCATTTCAAAACTTCGCCAAAAATCAAGTTTAAATCCATTTCTATCGCCCGATAGCTCATTCTATTGCCTAATCACCAGATTTTTTAGAAAATAAAATTATTCGCTAAAATTTATTTTCAATTTTTTCGAATTTTCCAAATGTAGGGTAAATAAAAAATTGTGATTTTCACTATTTGGGGCTAAAAAATCGAAAATAAACTTTCTTTCTAAAAAAATCCTGTGATTAAAGCAATCGATTAAGAATCGAGTATGAAAACGGATTTAAACTCAATTTTTGACTGTTTTGAATTTTGGGAGCAATAAAAAAACAGCCTGTTATATAACAAAAATATAGACTGCACAAATGACAACGAAATATGGGCAGAATGTGGTACATGTGAGCCATCTTGTAATGATACATCGGTACATCTTTTTAATGTTTACATACAATTTAAATAATTTTAGCCTTTTTGTACATTTGAATGCAAATCGCCTATGTGTCTTTGTCAACCGATGTACTATCGATATCAAGGAAAATGCGTCACACTTGATAAGTGCCCTGTTGCAGTAACGACCTTATCAAGTGGCTCAACAAAACAACAAGTGTTTAATGACAATCC
>JAQGCP010000720.1:0-15059 GCA_034699885.1 Acrobeloides thornei | reverse complement strand
GCGACATTTCCCAAGTAAAAAAATGAAGGGAGGACATTTGCCAAGTAAACTATCACAAGAGATATTTTCAAGTTTTTTACTTGGGAAATGTCCACTTCACTTGGGAAACGTCCGCTTGGGAAATGTCCACTTGGACATTTCCCAAGCAAGCAGACGTGAACAGGTGAGTTGATCAAAAATTGTTCAACAACCACTTTTCCATTTACTTTTAGCAGCTCCAAAAGATTGATGAACTTCACGATGACGATAGGGGAAAAGAGTGCTACGATCGACTAATAGAAATGTATCCATTAGTCGATCGTAAAAACTCACATGTGTTTCTATTTACAAAAGCTGAAGCCGAAGCGTATCTGGGTCGAAATATCATTTATAGGAGTTTTTTCATGCCAGGAACACGAATCCGGCATTATGTTCGCTTGAGGTATGTAAACGTCGGGACATAGAACAATCGTAAAAATGTCGATTTTTGCCCCTTTTCTTCCCAAGGGAAGAATTTCAAAAAACAATTTTTTCACAAAATTTCTAAAACACAAAATTTTCTATTAAAAAAAGAAAAATTCGAAAACTATTTTCGACCCCGGGAACACGATAGAAATGCTTATAAACGCTAAAAACGCCATGGTGCGCATTTTTCGAATTTTCCTTCTATAACCCGTATACTCGGGACCCATTTTCTAGGGCTACTTTTTTAAGGAAAAGTAATCGATTGACTAGTCAACGCTAGTCAAAAAAATGTTGACTAGTGACTAGAAAAAGTGACTAGTGACTAGGAAAAAGTGAAATTTCGAAGCTTGAAAAGTGTAACTTTTTTCAAGATAACCTACTGACTAGTTTGCATAATTTTAAAGATATATGTTTTAGCTTCAAAAAAACCTAACTAGTCATGGGATTATCTGTCAAAAACTTATACTATTTACCCATTTTATTTCCTAGTCACTAGTCACAAGTTACTAGTCAACAATTGAAACAGGCCCCTGGAGTATCCATAGTGGGAGAAAACGGACAGTTGTCTATTTAGAACAGATAAGTGTCTGTTTAGAACAGACATCAGCAAAAATCGTAAAAAACAAGCCAATTCGCATCTAACATGCTTGATTTTCATAGATTTTTATTCTGGCTTTTGTCTGTTTAGAACGTACGAGATTGTCTGTTTTCTTTACTCTCTATGTGCGATTTTTGGGCAGCTCATTTTTTCAGTTTTGTCGTAAGTCAGTATGCTCTACAAAACTATCTAGGTTTTGTCAAACATTTTGACAATGAGCTCGAACGTTTTCCTTGTGAGCTTACTCTTAATTATTGTCATAACAGCAAGAGGATAATGAATATTTGCGGTTTGTACTGGCCAAATAACAAGTAGGGCATCAGGGATAACAATCAAAATGATTTCATTGATTACCATAAGACTCACAATTATATTGTAACGGACTAATTTTTTACGTTGTGCTGATTTAAGTTGAGCATATTGTCCTTTGGCTTGATAGACCTTAAAAAATATTTTCGATGAAAATTTAGGCAAAATTTTGTTCTGACTGTATGCGTTCTCAATGTAATTGGTATATAAAGAAAAACTCCGATGATTGTAAAAAATGCTCGTGATCCTCTTGAAATTTCGTTGACTGAAGGATAATTTGTACCAACCAATTCACAAGTTCCAGCGATCTGAATTCAAAGCAAAATGAAAGTTAAAAATTCTATATAGCATTTCTGTAAGAAAAAAATGATCACTCAGGAGGATCTGGCCAAAAAAAGATGCCAAGTAGTATAAAATTTTCGAATTGAGGACTCCTTTCTTCCCCACTCACCCTTTATTGTAATATTATTTTTTTCATACTTGAGTATCCCTATACACAGGCGAGTCAAAAATGATAAAAGCACAAGCACCAAACAATGGCAGAGTGAATAAATATCCTCCTCCCATAAGAATGATTGCATAGCTTGTAGAGAACTTCAAATATTTAATTGGTACCATAATAGCTAATAGTCTATCTATAGCACTAGCTAACATCATTAGTCCACCTCCAGGATAAGTTATTAGCCAATTGAGAACTGGAAAAGAAAAGAAACATATGCCTCGAGTTAGCATTGGAACGGCTAAAAGAGTACAAATATGGAAAATAAGACTTTTATAAGTGAGTTTATTTACAATATCCATTTAAAGGGCCAGTTCAGTCAGTTACAATCATATGAAAAATGATATATTCGGAAAGACCATGAAAAATTGAGCATTTTGTGTTTTTACGGCATGTTCTGAATTGTTGTAGTTTTCGGCCATCGAAAATACAAGGACTCTTTCGTATTGGGCAACTTGCCGCCCTCGTTACAAAATTTTGCATTACGACAAAGAGGGTTACTGTACCTCTTCCCCCGGTATGTGTGCTGGGGGAGGATAGAAACTTTTTGTAAGCCCGCAGAATTCCTGGCTCCGAGAGAGGGATCCGAAGGGGAATCAGCTCTTTTTCTTGCTGGTTGTGAAGTAAATGGCATGAAGAATAGTTACTTTCTTACTTTTGTTATCATTATAAATCATTATTCGAGCAACCCCGGCATAAAACCATCCAAATCCATAAAATATTTCATGAATAAAATTTGCTATCAACATAATATATTCTTTTTCTTCTCTTAGCTTTCTTGAAGATAAGATTAATGCTAGTAGAAACACATAGCTTATAACTACTAATCCCGCTGTAGATGCATACCAAATATAACCACTTATAGGAAGAGTTAGGATAGAAGTATTAGAACATAATTCTACCATATCTAAGACCAAGTAAAGACAAAAAACCTGCTTTTTGATTTCTATGAAAATCGTGGTTTGCGAACTGTCGTGGTTGGTTGGTCGAGTGTCGAGAAGGTTAAGTGTGTCTGTTGGCCAACCGTAGCAGTTGTTGAAGTGACATAGAATCCCATGATCAAATAATTTTGCTTATATACAAGACAATTGTTAAACTTAAATCCCTTGACATCAATTAAACATTGATCTTGAATGCAGTTCCTCCTTATTCAAAAATAAAACTGCTTGTAATATTTATTCCCATAGGAACTCATTTTTATTCTCTTACAGGGTGCGGCAAAAGTTCGGTTACATAATTTTTATTTCTTGTATGTAATAAAATAACACGTAAAATTTAATTAAAACTAACAAAAAACAATAACATAATTTAACTATTTATTCTCGAAATGGCCACCTCCGGCTTCAACACACTTCTTTAATCGCTTGGGAAAGTCATCCACAGCTCTATCAATGACTTCTTTGGGATATTGTTCCACGCTTTCACCAAACTCTTTTTCAAAGCTTCAATCGACTGGTGCGGCTTCGAACACGCTTCAGCTTCCAAAATACTCCACAGTGAATAGTCTAAAACATTCAAATCCGCCGAATTCGGTGGCCACTCGCCGTTGTTTCGCTGCGGGCTGATGTCACCGTCAATGCACTCCGGGAAGATGTCTTTGACCAAGTTGCGAGTTTCTTCGGCTTTGTAGCCAGGTGCGCCATCCTCCTGATACGCCCAATGCTTCTGCCACCCATAAGCTCGTTTTACCCACGGCAAGATCTTCTGCCGCAAAAAACTCACGGTACTCCGCCCCATTCACCTTAACGCGCGGGGACAAAGAACAAAGGAGACTTGACTCCATGCCCCACGCCAGCCCACACCATGACTTGCTTTAGCTTCTGGGTCCTACTGACAATACTCAAATAAACGAATAATGCCTTCTCTGAATTCCTTTATGCTAAAAAAATCAATTAGAAATGAAAATTCAATTATAATCGTCAATATGCATGTAAAAAATTGTATGTAACCGAACTTTTGCCGCACCCTGTAGTTGGCTATGTAAAAGATCTGGTGCAAACAAAAAGTTCAGTATCAATGTTCAAATAAGATAAAATTCGAAAAGAGAGTTGGTGTGCAATTTTACAGACTAATTTCCTGTTGAATAAGTTTCAAGGGGTTTATCACTCAATTTACGGCTTTTATTATCATTAATGCCTTATATTCCTTGGAGATTATTTTTTCAAAATATATTTTTACGTATTCCCGAGCCTACGAGCAGACGAAAAGTTCAGTAGCAAATGTTCAGGTAACAGTAAAGTTCTGGTAACAGAAAAGATCTGGTAACAGTCAAAGTTCCTTTCAGAGAAAGCTCATACAAGTTATTGAATTCGGTGAAAGTCAGGTCAATGATTACGTAATCACAATGTATAAAATTTTTTGTTTCAATTTTTTTCGAATTTTTTTGGAGGGCAAGATTTTTCAGAAAATTTGTTGATGAAACCAAGTGTAACAAAGAGAACAACATCAACATGACTAAAATAACAAAAAAGTGCCCTTAGGCCTTATTACTCGGAGATCGGCCAGTGTCGTAGGCAAGGGGCAGGGTACAAATGCCAACTAGTGGGTCGAAATTAAAAAACCTAATCAAAAGGGACTTAAAAAGTTAAGGGATTAAAGCCTTCAAAGCCTGGCTCTAAGATGAGGATGACATGACATATAGTCAAACTTTTCTTCCTATGAGATTCTTTTTTACAAAGTAGTTAATTTGATTGAAATATCTCTAATCTTACTAGGAAGTGCCCGAAGTGATGGTTGATGTGCGATTTTCACTAACTTAAAGGATCTCAGTAATTTACAACCATATACAGATATTTGCTCATGAATTTGTCGATTTTTGTACAAAAATTCAAAAAGGTTTGTTTATTACAATGAAACCATGCGACCAAAGCCAATTTCGCATCAATTATTTCGAAGCCGTTAGCGATTCAGAATTTATTTTAAAAACAAAAATGCTTCATTCTTTCATTATCAACAAAATTTCAGAAAATGACAACGTTTTTCAGACCGTACTGGTCCTTTAAATAGAATAAAATCAGATTAAAAATATTAAAAAATTTTATATATTAAAAAATTATACACAAATTGCAAATGTACAGGGTGGCAAAAATATTAAATAGTCAAAATGTGCTTACTTCAAATAACACCAGTATGCTAGAATTATAAAAATTTATGAAAAAAAATTTGACAGTTGCAACTATCATTTGACAGTTACAACTGTCATTGTGACAGTTGAAACCCCAGAATTTGACAGTTGTCTATCATGTCTAGTGTGACCTAAGTTGAGTGTTCCTTGTGAGTGAGAAGTAACAAAAACACTACTGTTATTCATATTTGTTACAGTATTTTGCTTGTTCATAATTTTTCTTGTTATTTGAACAATTCGATTTTGAATTTCTCTTTGCATTGAAATTATCATGACAAAATTGACCAAGCCTGAATTAAAAATGTTACACATAATATACATATAGATTACTCTTAAATAATGTCAATTCAGCAAGAGCATATCGAATCTTTTCCAATTGTACTGGCCATATAACAAGTAGCATATCAGGGATAACAATCAAAATGATTTCATTGATCACCATAAGGCTCACAATTAAATTGTATCGGATTAATTTTTTACGTTGTGCTGATCTAAGTTGAGCATATTGCCCTTTGGCTTGATAGACCTTAAAAATGCTCTTGATCATTTTTATATAAAGTTTTCCGAGTGGAGTGGTCCTTTAATCAAAATTTGTTCTCACTTTATGTGTTCTTAATGTAATTGGTATGTAAAGAAAAACTCCAACAATTGTAAAAAGTGCTCGCGATCCTCTTGCAATTTCGTTGACTAAAAGATACGAAGTACCAGCAAGTTCACAAGTTCCAGCAATCTAAAATCAAAAGCATTTTGGAAATATCGAATTGAGAACCCCTTCCTTCCCCCATCCACTCTTTATTGTGAACATTGTTATTTTTCTTTTTTCATACTTGAAAATCCCTTTGTGCAGGCGAATCAAATATGAGAAAAGCACTAGTACCAAACACTGGCAAACTACACAAATATCCACCTCCCATAAGAATTATTGCATAACTAGTCGAAAATTTAAGATATTTAAGCGGTAACATAATTGCAAACAATCGATCAACAGCACTAGCTAACATCATTAGCCCACCACCAGGAAAAGTTATTAGCCAAAGGAAAATATGAACAGAAAAGAAACATATACCCCTTGTAAGTATTGGTACATCTAAAAAGATTACAAGGTTGGATCATAAGTCTTTTATAAGGATGCTTATTTACAGGGTGTATAAAAAAACCAGAATTTGGGCGATTTTTTGGCATACGGACCGTTGTTCCGCAACTTTGTGCTCGACGACACTTATTTCCTGACATTTGTTCCCGCGACAGATGTTTCACGACAGATATTTCGCGACACTTGTTCCCGCGACAGATATTTCGCGGCAGATGTTAGGACCCGGGTCTAAAAAGCCTCGATCTAAGCTCGAGTTAACAAGGGAAGGGCAAGATCTGTCAGGAAAATTTGTTGATGAAACCAAATGTAGCAAAGAGAACAACATCAACATGACTAAAATAACAAAAAAGTGCCCTTAGGCCTTATCATTCGGAGACCGACCAGTGGCGTAGCCAAGGGACAGGGAATAAATGCCAACTAGTGGATCGAAATTAAAAAACCTAATCAAAAGGGCCTCCCTTGACTTAAAAAATTAAGGGATTGAAACCTTCAAAGCCTGGCTCTAAGATGAGGATGACATGACATATAGTCACTTTCTTACTTATATTATGGTTATAAACCATTATTCGAAAAACCCCGCCATAAAACCAACCAAATCCATAGAATATTTCATGAATAAAATTAGCTACCAACATAATATATTCCTTTTCGCTTCTTAGCTTTCTTGAAGACAAAACTACTGCTAATAAGGAAACATAGGTAATAACTACTAATCCACCTGTAGATGTATACCAAATATAACCACTTATAGGAAGAGTTAGGACAGAAGTATTAGAACATAATTCTACCATGTTTATATAGATATTAACAAATGCTATCTAATAATTTTGTTTATATACAACTAATTATTAAGACTCAATTATTAAGATAAATCCCATGATGACTAGTAAACAGTGATATTGAATTCAGTTCTTTCTATAAAACTGTGATGGAAAAGTTCAGTAGCAAAATGATACATTTGACATTGCGTTGGAACCATATGTGTATTAGTATTAATTCATAGCTTAATTGGTTTCTTGGGGTTTATCAATTAACTCAACTTAACTATTAGTATTAACTTTTTAAACTTTTCTTCGTATGAGATTCTTTTTTACAAAGTATTTAATTTGATTGAAATATCTCTAATCTTACAAGGAAGTGGCCCGAAGTGATGGTCGGTGTGTGATTTTCACTAACTTAGGTTCGTCCTAAATCAGTGATATAATCCGATATAAGATAATTTTAAATATTAAAATAATTTTAAAAAACAAGGCCAATTTCTCAGGCCAAATGCTACAAAATGACATACATAAATTAAAAAATTCCAACATCAACAAAACCTTTTTAAGCGAGAACTTTTATCTTGGTGGTATGATGTTGGAAATAATAAAAAGTTTCCCATGAATAATGTTAAATATTGTAAAGTTTCCCAGCACTCTTTAGTAAAAAAATATAAAAATAACCGATCACACTCACGGCATGACAAATTTGTGTGTAATAATATAGATGTTAGAAATTTGCAAGGATTTTGCACAAAAAATTTATTAGCATATTATTAAGTCATAAAAACTGGGCAAGTTTGACAAAAAAATTGCAAGAATGAAGATCAAATTAGAGAAAGAATGCACTTTAAAGATCACTGTTTGAAAGACTTGTCTTATCCTGATCAAAAAGCTGTTCATAAACTTGGGCAGCTAGCATCAGAGCTTTTTCTCTGCAGTTAATTGAAACATTCGGATTTAGGCGTACCAGTAGTAATTTTCGGAGTTTTTGAAGGGATTCAATTGTTCCACATGCTGATACAATCATTCGAAAAGTGTCGTTATCTAAAACCAAAAAATTAATTATCAAAGCACTCATGAAGAGGGTGCCATATCCGCTACAGACAAGCTCAAAAAATGGCCACCCTCTTCATTTACAAGATCCCTCTCCTCCGAAAGGGTAGGAGGAGCTTCATTGGGATGATCTAACTCGTATGTACGTAGGAATGGTGGTGTGGGACAGCGAGTGGCGGGGGAGAAGGTGTGATTTTTTTCAAAATTTTCCACTTTTTTTCCAAAACTGATAACTTTTGACCATTTTCAGCTTGAAAACAGGCATTTTTAGTTGTTTTTTTATTACCTTGCCTAGATGGTGGCATCTCTCGTGTTGTAACATATTCGCATCCACTTCTTACTCTTAATTTGTCTGCTATTCCAGAAGACATAGTTTTATATTTTTTATGAATTTCAATTACGAACGGGTCACATTCAACAATTTTGGGAGTAAGATTGATGTATTCATCATGTACGCCATCAACACATGGTAAAGTTTCCAAGCGATTGGTGAAAGCAATTTGATGGAAAGTTTTCTTTGCTGCCTTAAAACCGACTTTTAAAAGAAAGATGAAAAAAATCTACTTGATGCAAAGGAATCCATTCTCGATTCATCAAAAAGCTGTAATAATTTAAACCATCTTTTGAAAAATCCAACATTTTGGTCTTCTCAAATTGGCGGGTAGATAAGAATTTGATGAAATTCAAAAATTTTTGACCTAGGCCACCAGCTTGCTGTCGTACATCAATAGATTCTACTTGTAAATTTTGATCATATATCTAAAAACTTGATTTGGGAGGGGTAACCATTTTTTACATTTACTATCCAAGGTGCAAAAGCCTCGAAATTCATGGAAGATAGAAGATTTCTACCAAACATAATTAAAATCAAGCATAAGTGTTCCCGATTAAATCCATTTGTGAATACATCATGCTTTTTGCCCCACTGATAAAGAAAATATAATAACTCATCGAGGCCTAGATTATAAATTGTTATGGTGGAGAGGGGAAGTTTTGACTATATGGGGTAGATTGCTGACGTATGGAGAATATGATAGTACTACCATAACTCGAAATTGATTAAATTAATCGATTTCAAATTATGGCAGTCACTAACATAAAAATATTGACCAGAGGTATGACCTCTCATGGGACGCGAAAGTCCCCCTGGGACTCGGACCAGGGGAATGATAAAAAAAACCCAGATTTAGGACAAAAACCCGGGTTTTCAAAACCCCAAGATGAAGGTAAGGCCCCTGGACTCCCATTGATAAAGAATTTTTGCCGACATGTTGTTATATCTTCTCCTTGTCAGAATTCTCCCTTCAATTTAACAAAGTACCTAAATGTTTTTTGATATAATCTCCTAAACATGTTACTTCTTCTTTGACCCGTTTCATAAAACGACGAACTCGATTGTGGTTGGAATTGCTCTCCTGTATAAATTCGTGAATGTGCTGGCTAAGACGATTACTAAGGGGATCCCATGATATAGTAAAGTTCTTTTGAGCAAAAATTTTTTCGCGTCGAATTTCTGTGAGGATATCCCAAACTAGCCAAGCAAATGATAAATAACGTTTTGAATCGGCTTGGTCTAAAATGATATAAACTTGAGCAAATTTTTGGTCAAGGGCCCATGTTTGAGCCGCAGTTTCACAGAATTTTTTGGATAGGGGTAATTTTTGTTCCGAATCCAAAATCATGCACACATACCTTCCATATAAGCAATCTTGTAATAAGCACAAGCCAATTGTTTCATTTTCATTTTTGGATTGTTACAAAATCGGCGAAAAACTTCTTTACTGCCACAATAATCAAATTTAGAATCAAGCGTTGTTAGCTCGTGAAAATCTCCAAATTTTTCAAAAAATCCTTTCCTAAACATCCCAAAAATTTGAGCCAATCTTTGCTCAATAATATGAGTTGTATTATAAAGCGAAATGTCATCACTTTCTTGGGCACTGATTCGATTTTTTAAAGTGACAAAACAGCTTGTAAATAGCTCAGATTCATTTTGGATGGAGTAGCTGTCGAGCAAAATCTGAAAAAGGTCGATAAATTTTTGGTGTTATTCTAACTTGAATTTGGGTTTTATATCGATGATAATCTTGAGCAGCGGTATCGGAAAATTTTTGCCATCCATCCACATCAAGTAATGGGTCTTGATGTATTGTAGTGACATCGTTTTCATTCATAGCTATTGCCAAAATGTCATCAACCTCTTTAACTCTCCTAAAAACAAAAAATTTATCTCGTTATTATTGCCTCCTGATTTCTGCCTTACTGGTTAGGATTAGGTTATGGCTTAGGTTTTGACTTCGAGTTAGGCTTAAGTTTAGGCATAGGCTTGGACTTGAGCTTGTCTACCTGCCTGCTTGCCATCGTCCTGCTTGCCTGCCTTCCCCCTGTCTACTTGCCTGCTTGACTTTGTCCTGCCTGCCTACCTGCTTGCCTTCGTCCTGTCTGCCTTCTTCCTGTCTACCTGCCTACTTGATGCCTGCCTACCTGCATTCCTGCTTGCCTTCGTTGTAGTTGCCTTCGTCCTGTCTGCCTTCTTCTTGTCTGCCTGCCTACTTGTCTGCCTGCCTACTTGCCTACCTGCTTGCCTTCTTTCTATCTTCCTGTCTGCTTACCTTCGTCCTGCTTGCCTTCCTCCTGCCTGCCTGCCTGCCTGCTTACCTTCGTCATTCCTGCCTTCCTCCTGTCTGGCTGTCTACCTGCCTACCCGCTTGCTTTCTTCCTACCTACTTGCATGACCAATTATATAGCTGTTCTGGAATTTTTCCCTCTTGCATTTTATTATCTTGCCTACCTATATAACTGCCCAGCAAGTCTCGGACTTGCATATGCTGGCTCATGAGACTTTTCGAAAAAATCTGCCCATCTTTCACATCTCTCCGGTGGCTGTTCATTTTCCCATTTAGGTTTTAATGCATCTGGAGATATTCCTGTTTTTGGGAAATCAAGAGCTTGGCTTTGCTTTTTCGCGATTGTCTTGCAAACCTAAAATTTATTTTTTATAAATTTCTTTTAATAAACTTACCTCGCTATAGATCCCATATTGATCCGAGTTGCTCAAAAATGCATTCGCAATCATCCCCACAGAATCCAATTTCATATAATTGACGAAAAACGCGCACATCTTTTCATTCAGCTCCTCTTCTTTTACTTTATCCTTATTCTTTTCACTAGTAAAATCAAAAGCTTCTTCATTTTTATCCAAGAAAAGCTCCTTATCCCAAATTACTGTGTATTCATCACCGTCGAGATCCGAACCAGCCATTTCATCAGAATGTGGTCGAGGTCCATGCCTAGGGAAGACTATAATGTCAGAAAGATGACGTAGGCCTGTTATATCAACAGCTTCAAACATTCGAACATCACCAGCGACGACGCATGGATTTTTTGTGACTAATATAGGGCCTTTGTGTATTATTTTGAGAGCGTTGTTTCCTGGCTGTTTTAAACTGGCATTTTTTGTGTATTGAACAAAAACTTGACCATATTGTAATTCACCAGTTTCATCAAGGACCCCAAACATCGACCGACCAAGTGTCGATTGTATAGGAATTTGAAGTTTTGTAATCATTTTTTCTAAATTTTTGATCAATCAGAAAAAACTAATTATACAGGGTGGTGCAAAAAAGTTTCATTTTACCTTTTTTTCATGAAATGTGGATCCAAAAATTTTTTCCTAAAAATGACCTTTAGGGGTAATTCGATGCGGGGAATTGAGGAGCTACTACACAATAGGGGACCACCCACATAAAAAATTTTCAAAAATTTTTTCTGGAAATGGCCCCTCTAGAGGTAAAAACATGCGGAGAATCCGAATTTAACATTTTCAAAGCGAAAAAACGCTTTCCTGATTCAGGGAAGACCTATATATTGAAATGAAAGTCGCAAAAATGCGATTTTTCTTTCAATACACAGGCCTTCCCTGAATCAGGAAAGCGTTTTTTCGCTTTGAAAATGTTAAATTCGGATTCCCCGCATGTTTTTACCTCTAGAGGGGTCATTTCCAGAAAAAATTTTGAAATTTTTTTCACAGGAGTGGCCTCTATATTGTGCAGTAGTTTCGGAATTGATTGCATGCTTTCCGAAACGCAAAAACGCTTTCCTGGCTTTGATTCAGAAGAAAATGTAAAAATGACCATTTTCGCTTCAAAACCCCAAATTTTTCCTTGAATTAGGGTCAAGAAAGCATTTTCACGCTTCGAAAATGCTCGCAATCTATTCCCCGCATCAAATTACAATAGGGTCATTTTTAGGAAAAGATTTTTGGGTCCAAAATTCATGAAAATGGTAAAAATGGAACTTTTTTTGCGCCACTCTGACTTACTTAAACTAAATTTAGCGGCAGCTTTAACCAATGATCGGAAGAATGGTTCTTGAGTAAAATTGTAATCATCGAATTTCGAATCACAAAAATTTCCAAACATCAATTTTGGAAATTCATTTAGCTGTTTACGACATTTTTGCTCATCTATTAGCCAATTAGATATTTCATAAATCTGGTGATCTAATAGCCAATGGATGTGATTTGATATACGTTTATGACTTTCAAGACTCTGCTTGGCAGAAACCTGAGAAATTGACAAATTTGTTTACTGATTTCTATCAGAAAATGATATCGTCCTACCTGATCCAAAATATTAATCATCGGCTTATTTAGCGTCACTCCAGTTGGCGAAGAATACTTAACAATCTCCAAATATGCATCATCTGATCTACCATGAAACTTATATTGAGATACACGGAAAATAGCATCCAGAAAGAGCACCTTCTTCGTCTCTTTTCCCTCATCCACCACATTATTCTCTTTACCCCATTTGATTTTTTCATCCAGTAGTTTATCAATAGACATCACTCCTTTATACCCTCGAAATCGGATCTAACAATTATTTTTTGATTTAAAAAAACTAATACTTGGAAACAAGAGGGCACACATTTATCCATACCTAATTCTTCGGCAATTTTTTTAGCAAGGCTAGAACTTATCACACCAACGCCATCGGAAAATTTATAAGGTTTTTTAATAGAATTGTAGCCACCGATTATATCTGGAACAGTATTGTATTGATAGCGTTTTAATTCGACAAAAACTTCCTAAAATTTCAAGATTTTCTACAAACCGAGATAGGCTTTAAAAGATAAAAAAATATTGTTAAAAACCCATTCAAGATATCCATTTAAATAAATCGGTTAACACATGTCCATATAAACAAATCGGTTGACACATGTCCGTTGAAACAAGTCCATGAAACAAATCGGTTGAAATAATTTGGTTAACATATGTCCTTTTGCCGCTCAAACGCTTATGCCTAAGAATTACCATATCTTAAGCCTAAACTTAAGCATATGTCAATTCTAACTGTCCTCAGTGTTTTAAAATAAAATAACTCACTTTGGCTTGAGTAAAACATTGCCCCATTCTCGACAAGAGTTCAGGCACACTTCCAAGTTTAAACCTTCCTAAATCTTTCCTAATTTTTACAATATCTTCTTGAGTGCCCTCATAAAAATAACAGCCATTATCACGAAGTTGAGAATTTGAGCAGCCCAAAAATCGAAAATGCTTTCCTAAATTATAAATTTTTTGTTTTTATAAGATCAGTGAAAATCAAAATTTAGGATACCTTCAAAAATGCCTATAAAAAAGCTACAGTCAACTCCATATAGTGACACCCCCACCAATTCGATATAGTGAATTTGCCAAAATCGAGGTTAAATCAGATTTCTTCGAGCGACCACTTTTTGGACAGCTAATTGTATGAGGAATATTTTGTATAAAAAAATTATTGAAAAATCTTTTTTTTCGCCGAGTTATGGCCTCGGTATAGTCACCCCTAGGGGTGTCACTATATGGAGAGTTGATTCTCGCAGTCTTATACAAGGTGGGCCAAAAAGTAGCTTTTTGCGATTTTTGGGACCTTAAACAAAACAGAGATATGGTTTTAAAACATAATATAGAACCCCGAGATAACATATCGTATGGATTTTCTTCGTAAATGTAATTTTTTTCACACAAATTGATGTTCACAAAGTTGACCGTCATGATCTCAGGAATAACCTTGTAGAACATCACTTTTGTGAAAAAATTTCTGTTATGAAGAGAATCCTTATAAACAGGGTCCCAAAAATTGCAAAAGACCACTTTTTTGGCCCACACTTTATTTATCTTACCAGCTACATTAATTCCATTCAGAAGAAAGCCATGAAAAATTGTATCAATAAAAAAATCTCCAATATTATTCCTATATGGCTTGTCACCATCTTCATCACGAAATACTACTCGCAGAGTTTTTTGGCCATTTTTATCTAATTTTCGCAAAACTCGGTTACTCATCAATAGCTCGGGTAGTGCATAAAGTGTTCTTGTAGGAGTTATGATGATCTAAAAAGTATCCTGGCGATATATTAGTTTTTTAGTTGTTTACTTTTCGCACGCGAACATAGCCTTCTTGAACATGATTTTCGTAAATTTTCTCTAATTGATCACGATCATTTTGGATGGCTGCCATTATTTTTTCAAATAAGGTTGTTATGTTTCCTAGTTCTAGTCTGTCATCAACAGTGATTAATAAGCGTTCCATGGCTTCAAGGGTTAGCTAGAATTTATTAAGTTTATACAGTCAACCCTCGATATAGTGACCCCCTCGTGAGGGGTATCGAAAAGCTCTAGCGCTTCTCTCAGTGCAGACGCGTTAGAAGAGGTGCTATAAAGAAACTAGAAGAGGCGCTAGAAGAAGCGCTAACAGAGGTGCTAGAAGAGGCGCTAGAGGAAGCGCTAGCAGAGGCGCTAGCTTTAAGAATCAGATGAAATTTAAGATCGAATACAACATCTATATCGAGGGTTGACTGTAATGAAAAATGGCAATTAGCAGTTATAGTAATGGAATTTTGTTTTCCACTTACAGTGAACGCTCGTTAATCGGGCCACCCTTTAAAGGGGGGAGGTAAGCACTTTCAGCAGCACTTTCGAAAAAAATTTTTTTGAATTTTTGCAAAAATGACTTTTCTAGGGGTAATTTTATGCGAAAAATCGTTTGCGCGCACCCTCGAAGCTTGAAAATGTTTCCTTGACCCTGATTCAAGGAAAAATTGGGTTTTTGGAGCAAAAAATGACAATTTTCGCTTCAAAAACCCAATTTTTCCCTGAATCAGGGTCAAGGAAGCATTTTCAAGCTTCGAGGATG
>JAQGCP010000719.1:0-15063 GCA_034699885.1 Acrobeloides thornei | reverse complement strand
AATACTTAATAATAAAAATTTATTTCAGTAGTCTCATAGGTTTACAAAAAATTTATTTCAAGTGTTTCCTAGATTTCTGAAGGGGTAATCCTAAGCCCCCCTTATATTGTATTGATATTTTAAGAGAAATACCTATAGAATTTTTTGGACTTGTTGAATTAGCTTAAAGAATATAACTTAATCACTTTAAAAAAATTTTCAGAAAAAACTGTGATTTAAACAACTAAAATTTGTGCCAAAAAAAGTATAATTTGTGCCAATTTAAATTTGTGCCAAAAAAAAGTAAATTTGTGCCTAGAAAAAGTATTTGCGATAATAAATAGTGGTTATGAACACCCTAAAACACAATTTTGTAAATGTGTGCATTTTGTACATGTATGATTTACGTCACAATGCACTTCTTCAATCAGTATGCACTTAACATGTTCCTGTTCATTTGATAACCTTTAAAGCCAAATAATATTCATTTTTGCTACTAGTTTGGCATCTTTTTGTGCGATAAAAAATTTTTATGAACAAGTTGATAAAATACTATCAAAGGATCAAATTTCATACAACACACAAACATAGGTGAACAAGGAAGGGGTACTGGATCCTCAAATACGACTTGGTTGGGACTATACTTAAACATTTTTAACCAAAAATCGATTTGGTTACTCATTTTTCTAAACAAATTTTTCTTGATACGACTAATTGAGGGGGGGTATAGTACCCCCTGTTGTTCACCTATGCACACAAATATTTCCATCTAAAATTTCTTCAAAAGATTTGAGCAAAAAATTGTCTTGCGAATGATTTTGAAGAAATGTTTTATTTTTCGGCTAGTGGAATTTCCATCTAGTAACTTTTCTTCTAATGGTTACCCTTTGCTCATTTTTCGACTAGAGACATTCCTCGTGGGTTATTCTTTGGATAGAAGAATTTCCTTTGGGTCGTTTTTCAGCACTCGATCTAAATTCAAGATCGTTTGCTCTGGATCGGGTACACGATCCAGAGTCAAGATCGTTGATTCTTGATTGGGTATCCGACTCAGAGTCGGGTTAATCTCTGGATCGGGTGTAACATATATATTTTTTCCTTACCGGAAATATATTTTGAGTGTTTTCTGATTTTGAGTGTTTTCTGTTGTTCTTGAATTTTCACTATCCCTGATAGAATAGATAATTTGAAAGAATGTGCTTGCATGTAGTACTGATAAAGTGCTTCCTTATTATATTTAAACTTTCCTGAAGGCACATTATTTTAATTAAACAATTAGATTGATTATAAATTTTTAAAGGAGTGGTAACAATCATGGCAGGATCTCGAAAAAAAATTTTTTGAAAATTTTTGTAAAAATACGTTCCTAGGGGTAATTTTATCCGAGAAATCGATTCCGCGATTCCCGAAGCATGAAAACGCTTTCTTGACCCTGATTCAAGGAATGGGGTGAGTGTATTGAAGCAAAAATCAAGCATTTCAGATTTTTATGAGAAAACCGTCGATTCTTAGGTTTTTCTAGGCGGAGAATCGATTGCGCGCACTCCTGATCCGTAAAAACGCTTCTTTGATCCTGATTCAGGGAAGAAATCGGTGTATTGAAGCGAAAATCAATTTATTTACGTAAATACGTAACTTTTCCCTGAATCAGGATCAAAGAAGCGTTTTCACGGATCGGGAGTGCGCGCAATCGATTCCCCGCCTAGAAAAACCTAAGAATAGACGATTTTCTCATAAAAATCCGAAAATATTTGTTTTTCACTTCAATACACCCACCCCATTCCCTGAATCAAGGTCAAGGAAGCGTTTTCATGCTTCGGGAATGCGCAGAATCTATTTCTCGCATAAAATTATTCCTAGGAACATATTTTTACAAAAATTTTCAAAAAATTTTTTTTGAGATCCTGCCATGATTGTTACCCCTCCTTTAAAAAGAATACACAAGTTTTTTTATCTTGTTTAAATTCCTTATTTTACATTTTTTTTATAGAAACTTTTATTCGTTACTAAGAATGCGCTTACATTTTCTACTATTGGCTCTTCTAGGATACGTTGATTCTTTACAAAATGGCTTAGCAAAGTAAGCTTTTTTAAAATTTTAAATAAATGTTTTTAGAACCCCACCTATGGGATGGATGTCTTGGACGAAATTTTATTGTCAAACTGATTGTAATAAATATCCCAATGCGTGCATTAATGAAGACCTGTATCAAGGACAAGCCGACCGAATGGGTAATTTTATTCGAGAATTTACCCTACTCTAAAAATTCTAGTATCGGACGGATACTTAGCTGCCGGGTATACCAGTGTTCATATTGATGATTGTTGGCTTGAATACGACAGATCAGTCGATGGAAAATTGGTAGCTAACCGAACTCGATTTGCATCTGGCATGGATGGATTAGCTAAATATGTATATCGACAATATAAAAATTTAAAAAATTGATTTAGATGCATGATCGAGGTTTACAACTAGCTATTTATGAAGATGTTGGCACTAAAACTTGTGCTGGATACCCTGGAAGTTGGCAACACGAAGATGTGGATGCTCAAACTTTTGCCCAATGGGGAATTGATTATTTAAAATACGATGGGTGTTATTCGAACTATTCTTTATTTAGCATCGGTTAGTTTTAATAATAGAGATTTTTCAAATTTTTAGGTTTTCCAAAAATGCGTGATGCACTATTGAACAGCGGTCGACAAATCGTGTATTCAACGGAATGGGATGTTGTTTACATGCCTCATGATCAATGGGGAAATGTAAATTTTTTATAAAATATCTTTTAAAAAACTCGATTTTCTAGGTCAATTATAGTATAGTTGCCCAGACTTCTAACTTAAATCGAGATTATCATGATGTCGCCAAGTCTTGGGGTTCCATTCTAAGCATCATAGACTACTTTGTAGCAAACCAAGATCGTCTTATTTCTGTACAAAGTCCTGGCTATTGGAATGATCCAGATATGGTATTTTTTACGTAAAAAAGTCGTAGGGCAGGACTTCCGTCGCGACGCGACAGTGCATTTTTGTGTCTCGCGACGTGAGTTAACGTTTATAGTCTGTTACGTGACAGTGTATTTTGTGTCGTGCGACAGGGCACGCTACGCTTCGCAAATTGGCGTTTATAGTCTGTCGCGCGACAAGCCTTGGTTGGAATAGTTTTTGGTTTGAGTACTTAGTTTGAAAAGACGTTTCTCCATCAACAAACCTTGGTAGTGCAGTAACAAACAGCGGCTTAGTGGTCACATAGTCGCGAGTTCGAATCCCGTTTGGAGCCAAATTTGTGCCTCTCGGTCTTGTGTCGCGTCACGTGATGTCACGTGGCCAGCATTTGCGCTATTGCATGACACGTCGTGCGACACAGCTATAAACGACAAGGGAAAAATTGTTCGCACTATAAACGTAATTGCTCTGAGGCACGTCGCGATGAGACGGAAGTATAAATCCTTCCTAAAAAGACTCATTTAGATCGTAGTTGGAAACTATGAAATCACTCTAGATGTAGCCAGAACACAAATGTCTATTTGGTCAATTTGGTCTGCTCCCTTAATCATGTCGAATGATTTGCGAGACATGGCACCAGGCCACGCCGATATCTTACTAAACAAATATGTAATCGCTGTAGACCAAGACCCACTAGGTATCATGGCTCGTATGGTCAATCAAGTAATCGTTTTATTTTAAAAAAACACAAATTAAAAAAATTTAGACCGGAAGCATTATGACCTTTGTAAAACCAATGACTCCCGTTATTAACAATAATATTTACTCGTATGCGATTGCCCTAATGAATAGAGATAACACTACCGCACAGGTATGATTTAAGTGTGATTAGTAATATTTTTTTTTAAGTCTGCATCATTTGTGCTTAGTGATCTTGGCTTGACAAACCCTGCAGGATACAATGTTATGAATTTATGGGCAGGTCAAATTGTTGGTACCTACAAACCGAGTGATACATATTCCGCCAATGTTAATGCCACCGGCGTTCACTTCATAAAAGCTGTTGCTCTCCAATAATTTGTATACTTTTTGGATAAGTAAAAGTTCTTCGAAATAAATATATCTTTTTTGAATCGATATAATGTTTTAATTTAGTATAAAATAAATCATAGAAAATTTGTTTCAAAACTTTCATACGCAATTTAATTTTTACAAAGAAAATCGTTATCGTTTTTTACTCAACATTATCCAATGAAAATCCATGTCAAATCAAAAAATTTTAACGCATTAATGTAAAAAATCATACTTCGTACAGTCACGCGCACTCTCGAACCGTGAAAGCGCTTCCTTGACCCTGTTTCAGGGAAGAAATCGGTGTATTGAAGCGAAAATCCGAAAATGTTTGATTTTCGCTTCAATACACCCACTCCATTCCCTGAATCAGGATCAAAGAAGCATTTTCACGCTTCGGGAATGCGCAGAATCGATTTCTCGCATAAAATTACCCCTAGAAACATGTTTTTTCAAAAAAAAATTTTTTCACAGAGAATAAGTGGTAAAAGTCACTCCCCCCTTTAAAAATAGCCATAATTTGTATATATTCGAAAAATTCATAAAAATGGAGCATTTTTTGTTTTTACAGTAAATTCTGAATCGTTAATGGCTTTGAGATAATCGCGTTTGAAGTTGGCTATTTTTGAAATTTATTTTTAATTTGAAATTCCCGCAAAGACCCTGATAAACGTACATGGTACGTTTGAACGTACAATGAATAAAATTGATTTTTTATACATTTAGAGTATATTTAGTTCATTTTAGAGTATATTTAGCACCCCAATTTTTTGCGCATTGCGCGGTTCATTCCCAACATTGGAGGGGGGGGGGTATTATTTTATATAGTAAATGAGTTTTAGACAACCAAAACTATTGTAAAATGTTGAATTTTATTTATACATTAGGCGTTATTATGATCATGGGTCCATTATCATTAACATGGAAACCACCTGAATATACTAGGTATTTATCCTACTACATTAAATGTGTAATGTTTGTGTGTGTGATTACGATCTAAGGAACGTTAGATTTAAACCATAGACGCTAAAACAAAAGTTGTAGGGGAACAATGAGAGAAGTCGATTGACTCCAAAATCTACGAAATCGAAGACAAATTGTTTTTTGCCAGATTTGACATCTCAAAATCAGCACTTTTCTGAAAAATCAACAGACTTGGCACCCCTGGTTTATACCCATAGGTATATCCGATGTTTTTCATAAAAAAGTGAAAATTTTTTGTCTCCGATTTCTATGATTTTGGTATCAATCGTCTTCTCTCATCGTCCCCTACAACTTTTTTAAGCGTTGGAGGTTATGGAGTATGTGTGGTGTAGGGTTCTCCAAGTCTATTACACTACACTAAATCGCCCTAAATGAACTTGCCCTAAAGTCGACTCGCTCTAAAGTCGGCTTGCCTAAAGTCGATTCTTCCTAAAGTTGACTTTTAAATTTAATTCGCCCTAACATCTTCGCCTAGAGAACCATTTAGAGCGTTGAATTTAGAGCAAGTCGCTTTAGGACGAGTTCATCTAGCGCCCTAACCATTTGACCATGACTGTTTGTTCCCCGTCACACTTTTTTTATAACTTTCGGGAGCCTACATTCAGTCTCCCGGCTCTAGAGATTAATAGTGAATAAAATTTTTAGGCCTACTAATAACTTTATATATGATCTAAATGCTAAAAATTC
This sequence comes from Acrobeloides thornei, assembly GCA_034699885.1. Lineage (NCBI taxonomy): Eukaryota > Metazoa > Nematoda > Chromadorea > Rhabditida > Cephalobidae > Acrobeloides > Acrobeloides thornei. The sequence continues at coordinate 9,396 of JAQGCP010000719.1, read as the reverse complement.
GTGAAAATTTTTTAAAAACAAATTCGGTAAGCATTTATAAAAACCATTGTAAAAGTCATAGGAAATAATTGAAATCTATAAAAGTAACTCAAAAATTAATGGAATAAGTTTTTAAAATTTGATTTTTTTTCAATCGATTTAACACGGACAAAATTTCCCATTGGGTTTGCCGATTTTCAAGAATCGCTTTAATGCAATCAAGCTCATTTCATTAATCATACGCAACATTTTTAATACTTTGATTTAAGTTTATCTTAGCAGAGTTTACAACATTAAAGGCTTGGATTTCGGCTTCAGGCTCGGTCTTCTGCTGCGTGCTCACTCGCAGCAGAAGGCCGTGCCCCTAAAAATTGTTTCTAGAACAAAAAACACTTTCTGATCGTTTTTAACATAAGTTATGTCAGTTCGATTTTTAACTCCCGATAGCCGGATGGCCTGATGGGTGCATCAGATTTTAGAGAAGAGATAATTATCGTCAACGGGAGCTATTTATTGGGACACATAATAAAAAATTTAAAAAGGGCAGCGTTTTTTATGAACTTGGAATTAATCATTTTGCAGATTGGGTAATTATCTTTTTTTTAAGTACTGGGGGTCGAGCGCCTCCGGCACTCACATAGTCTCCGAGAGTGAACTCCAAGTGGCATATGTACCTATAGGTACATTGAAATCAGGGATGTATAAGTATTTCTATTTCTATTCCGATATTTCTATAGAAATAGAAACGTTTCTTTTTTGGAAATAGAAATAGGAATACGTTATTTCTATTCTTTGACATCCCTGATCGAAATTCTCATATTTAAATTATATACCTGTAGGAACATTGTTCTTTATACATTCTATAAGTACATTATAATTTTTTTCGAAAAAACTGCAAAATTTTGTTGAGGGGGTACCCCTATAAAGTGTTAATCGTCTTCTCTCATCGTCCTCTACAATTTTTATTTTAGCAGTGAGGGTTTAAATCAACTGTTCCCGAGATCTTCTGAGCGAACAGATGGACAGAAAAACAGACATTACATGTTTATACAGAATGGTCTAAAAGTTCTGTTAAAACTTTAAAAAAAAACTTTTAGCATCGTACATACTTCTAAAACAAAAATGTTTTCTTGTTCAACGTTATAGGGGATAATTTTATGTGAGGAATCAATTGCATGCATTTTCGAAACTTGAAAAACTCTACCTGATTTGATTCAGTCAATTTTTGCTTCAATAACTATTTCCATTTCTGATTCAGGTTATTTTGGATTCTTTTTTAAAAATCGTTTTTCAGGGATAATTTTATACGAGAAATGCGCGCATTTTCGAAGTATGAAAAATCTCTTTGACTCTGAGCTATTTTTAGAAAAGAATCCAAAAAGCTCTCTTGTCACTATTAATTGAAGAGGTGGGTGTATTGAAGCAAAAATGGCTGAATTCGGGTCAGGTAGATTTTTTCATGCTTCGAAAATGCACGCAATCGATTCCTCGCATAAAATTACCCTCTATAACGTTGAACAATATGATGTTTTTGTTTTAGAAGTATGTATGACGTTTAAAAGTTTTAACAGAACTTTTAGATCACCTTGTAGTAGTAGTATGTAATGTTATTACAGACAGACGATGAATTAGCTCAAAATTTATATTGTCTAAAAAATCGCAACAATTTTTACCAAAACAAAAATTTGACTGAAAACGTTGATACGAGTAAGCTACCTAAAGAAATTGATTGGAGAAAACAAAACTATGTTACTAACGTTAAAAATCAAGTAAGTGTTAGTTGTACAAGTATAAAAACTAAAGCTTATGTTAAGAAACACTTTATTGAGCATTCAAAGGTTGCCTTAAAGGGTTCGAGCGGGCTTCAAATTTAGTGAGATTAACGTATGGGAAAATTTTTAAGAGTCAACCGAGAAAATTCCACGACTAGTAAAAATGTTGTAATCCCATTGATCATATATTGTTTGTATTATATGAGAGTTCATAGTCCATCGAGAGGCTGTCTCTTCTCTAATACTAGCAAAAACCCATGTTGAAAAACGACTTGTCTATCCGGAAAAAATTACTTTAAAAAATCGACATGATAAGGTTATACACTTAATACATAGGCTAGATAGAAATTTTGATGATTTATCTAGGAATTTTAGAAAGGTTAGAAAATTCAAGAAATCAATGTAAATCGGATTTTTGAGATTTAGACCAGGATTTATATTTTTTTTAAATTGCCTGCAAGATAAATTTGTTCTAGTATGGTTGCGGAAGCTGCTGGGCTCATAGCGCTATTGGTGCTTTGGAAGCGTTGCATAAAAAGAAAAAAGGGATTCTTGAATCTTTATCGGTACAAAATTTACTCGATTGTTTGAAAAGTTATGGTAATAATGGATGCAATGGAGGATATTTTGACCAAGTATTAACATATTTGTTTATTATAGATTCTTATTGCTTTTTAGGCATTTGCATACGTAAGGCACTTTGGTATTGAAAGTGAACAAACTTATCCTTCATCTTTTCCACCAGAAGCAAGTTATTAAAGGACCGGTCCAATTTTGAACAAATTTTTTTATGTAGAAAGTTCATTTTATGGCGATCATTTTTTGCTTTGGAAATCCTACTATAAACGTGTAAAGTATGTAAGCACAATCTCGGGATTTTCCGAGATCGTCCTTACATCTCACGAAGCCAGAACAAAATCCATCCCCCCCCCTCCGAGCGCGTTAGCGCTCGTTCATCCAGGTTCTAATTTCTGAATATATATAATTTTTTTCGGTTTCGTGTTCAGCATTAAATTTTGCACCAAAAACACATTGGGTTATGTCAGACCCAAGGAGTGTTAAGCATGTAGAATTTGAATTTAAAAGAAATTTTGAAGCTTATTTTAGGCCGGACCTTGTCTATATAACTCATCCTTGATAAGTGAGCAATTAAGCACTTTTATAATGCTTCCAATGGGCGATGAAAACCTTTTGATGCAAGCCGTAGCTAATAATGGACCTGTTTCAGCTGCTATATTTGTTTCATTTAATTTTATATTTTATAAATCTGGTATATTCGACAATGCTTTACTGTATAAATTGATTTATTTTAGGAGTATTTTTTGATCCTAAGTGTAAAAATAATACTCAAATGCATGCAATCCTCGTTATTGGATATGGCACCGATTCAATTATGGGAGATTATTGGATACTCAAAAATAGCTGGGGTGATTCATGGGGTGAAGATGGATATGCAAAATTAGCACGTAATCGTGGAAGTCATTGTGGCATTGCCTTGGCTCCAAGCTATCCCATTTGATAAAAATTTGTTTTTTTAACTCTTACAAAGTCGTTTATAAAGGGCGGTATTTTTTGTGCAGGTTTTCACGCAGTACACAACGGCGCAAGAAATTTGTGAGAAGTGGGGTCTAGGGGTCATTTTTGAAAAGGACACATCTTTTTAGTATAATAGGCCTGACTCCTCATTAAAGTTTAGTTAGGACCTCATCGACCACTCATTTGAAATCTGAAAATTTGCGTTACAATTATTATTGGGGTACCTATAGGAAGTTTTTGTTTCAATAATAATATATCGTCAATCTTTGAGTCATACTCCAATTTTTAGGTATATTTAAGATAAAAATGGCAAATTGGACCCAAACTTTGGCGTTTTGGGTATGTCTCAAACAATGACAATATATTTTTTTGTAACAAAAGTGAAATATAGTCTAGGGACGTTTTGGACTAGTTGAAATCGCCTACAAAGGTTTTTCGACTAGCGAAAATTGCCTATATAAAATTCACGAAAAGATATAAAAAATAAGTTACAAAAAAATTACAAAAATATCACCGAAAGTTACAAAAAATTCAAAAAAAGTTACAAAAAAATATTTAAAAAGTTACAAGGAAAAATAGATGGTTTTTTGGCACTCGCTGCAAATAAAGAGGATGCGTTTATTTAATCACATCCTGTATGGTTAACACTGGTCTAAACCTTTAAAATCATAATTTCAGATGACAAATTTGATTATTATTCATATCTTTTTTGTTTTATGTTTATCTTTCATTTTTGTTCTGCACTGCAAAAATTTTGAACAATTGAGTAATTTGAGATTCGAGAAGATCTGGTGTTCGATTTTAACGTACAGTTGGTTCTTATTGCACATGTTTTTCCGCAACATTATGGAACAAAGTCCGTGATTGAATCACCGGACTTATCATGTGTCGATAAATCTTTTCCCTAAACTACATCCAGTTGTGTTTTTTATTCGCAGAAAATCAGAAGTCACATGAAAAGCATTTTTAAATAAAAAATGACTGTTGGTCGAACGGAAAACGGGCTTTATATAAGAGAGAAGCCAATTCAGATTGGCCATATCTTATTCGAGCATTTCTAACAATGTTGGCAAAACTATTACTGTTTAGCGCTACTATAGCGTTGATGCTTTTCTATTCGCTCGCAACGTTCGAACCCCAAGGAATTGATTGCTATATTTGCAAACAAGCTGTAGATGGAGCAAAGGGTCCTTTGTCAAATAAGACCGTTCAGGTAAATTCTTGTCAAATTAGTGAAGAATGAATTTGCATTATTTTAGGTTGAAGTAATGCAGGCTCTATACACAAAATGCGCACAAATGACTATCAAACAACGTCTCGGATGTGAAGAGCTTGTTCGTTCACTGTCTAACAATTTCGATGACATCATCAAGGATGTTAATTTGGCAGAAAATCTTTGCACGTCCCTCCACTATTGTACTCGTTTCAACCGGAGTAGGTTGTTTACAAAAAATTTAAAATATGTCATCACCTAATCAACCTCTCATCGGCGATTAGAGGTTTGCAGGGCCGAGTCCAAGCCTAGCATAGGCCAGTCCTGGACTGCTCTCAGGCTGCCCAAGTATGGTCGAGCCAGCCCAGTGCCGGTCGGTTTTTAGGAAGGCCTGAGCTGGCCTGAAATATAATTTTTTGGCTAAAAATGTCAATTATTTTGACTAAAAAATGGGAAAAAATTTTTAGACTAAAATGACAAATTTTTAACAAAACATGCATTTTTAGTCAAAAAATCGCATTTTTGAAAGAAAATAGCGAAAATATAATGATTTTTGATGAAAAAATTGCATTTTTTAGTGAAAAATTTCTTTAAAAAATTCAGGCCAGCCTTAGGCCGAATGGTCAGGGCCGCCGACCCTAGGGCCTTTCTGGCCCGGCTAGCAGGTGAGCCTCCAGAAAGTGATCAGGCTAGGCCGGCCCTATTCCGATCTGTCCCTCATACGTCTCTATCGGCCACTGACCCCCCCCCCCCTAAAGCATGTCTGCGATCGATTTCTTGCATAGAAAAATTGCAATGGTTTTGGATAATCGGTTTTTCGGCGAAAAACAGGATTTTATCATTATTTTCTCTTTAATACACACCTCAAATTTCCCTAACAAGGAAAATTTTTCAAAAATTTTATGCTCATTTTTGAGAGCATAAAAGTTATGATAATGAGCAAAAAATTGGCTGCCGATCGTATTTCGTCTTCGAGCTATGAGGCAAACAAGTTTTTAACGTCACGTTATAAGCAATTTGTTTTCCCATTAGAATAAGTGCACAGTGGTGTAGTAGTAAAGTCCATTTCCAGCCACAATACTATCAAAAGCTCCAGTAGAATGCGATCCCGTCCGATCTGGAAAGTTAAGCAACGTTGGGCCCGCGATTTCGATCCCCGGTCTTAATTTTCGATTCAAAAAAAGTTGTTAAAGCAGACCCCCTTAAAATTACATGAAAAAATTTTGCCTATCATTATTTTTCGATTTTGACCTCTGTGGGACCATGTGCTATAAGGCACGGGTTCGATCCCGACAGGGGAGAAATGTTTTTGCACTTTTTATTTCTTGAAAATTTTCAACCCATATAGGTTTTCGCATGTCAGGAACTCAATTTTGACATTATTTATTAATTAAGCCTAAATGGTTGAAAATTATCAAAAAATAAAAAGTGCAAAAACATTTCGCTCCTGGCGGGGATTGAACCCGAGCCTTATAATACAGGGTCCCATAGAGGTCAAAATTGAAAAATAATGATGGAAAAAAGTTTTCATGTAATTTTAAGGAGGGGGGTCTGCTTTAACAACTTTTTAAATCGTTAAAATTAGAACAGGTGATCGAACCCGCGGGCCCAACGTTGCTTAAATTGCCAGATCACAGATTCTTTTTTCTACAAAGTTTTTCCTGAAATTGAACAACTTGTAGAAACATCATTTTTTGAGAAAATATTTCTATTTCGAAGAAAATGCGTTGTCGCCGGCGCTAACATATGTGGACACCCTAAATCAGGGAGGCATTTTCAAGCTTCGTAAATATGCGCAAGCGATTATAGCATAAAATTACCAAAGAGAGGTCATTTTTAGAAAAAAAATTTCGGGTCCCAAACCCATGAAAAAATCACACAAATTGTTGTTTTTGAGACTCTTTCATATTTTAATTTTTAATAAATGCCCATGGTGGATTTTTTCTATTAGCGAAATCGTTTGTGTGCATTGAAAAATCTTGAAAAGCTTCACTGACCATGCAGTAGAAATTTTTGAAAAACCTTCAAAGATTCTATATTGCATAGTCAGTTTAGCGGTTTCAAGATTTTTCAATTCACGCAATTGATTTATCGCATAGAAAACCGTATAAATTCATTTTTGTGAGTATTAAAAAATTTAACAAATATTGGAAAATAGCCAAAAATTGCGCATGTGTGTAGGCTCCGATGGCGAAAAACCCTTGAAAACAAAAAATTCGCCTATTGCGACAACCCTTTTACCCTCCCCCCTTAGATGGCAAGAAGGAGGTACCCACTTACCAGGATGACCCCTTAGATGATTTTTACTCGAACTCTTTTTTGTAATAAAAAAATTCTAGACAATTTAAAAAAAATTGTATAAACGATGGGTGCTGACACACGAACATTTCTCCTTTACAGAGTATAATTTTAGGCATCAAATTCTCAAACATACAGACTTATATTGATGGCATGAGTTGCTTGACTACTAATCCTCAACCCGTTTGCGACGACCAATACTATAGTCGAGCTCGCAAAACTATCAACACCACATTAATCTGCAGCCCAGAAATAGATCCTCTTACATCTATTACAAAAGTTATCACATCATACGAAGAAACTTTTAAGTGGAAAATAATTGAAGTTGACTCCGAATGCCGCTAAGGAACAGTCTCGTTTTGTCTAATCTAATTGTCGGTATTGAACTCTCGCTTCAAGGTTCAGATTTTTGAAAAAATATTTTTTAAATTTATTTTAAAATAAAAAATTCAATATCACTTTAAACAATTTATTGACAGAATCTGGAGACCGAGTGCTGTTGGCGCTCGGGAAGGCCTCTCTTCCGAGTGCTTCCGTGCTCATCCGAGTGCATCGAAATGCCTCCGAGTTTTTAGGCGCTTCCGACCACTTTCGAGTGCTTCCGAGCGCTTTTATAGTCTTCTTGAAATTCGCATAAAACAAATTAGTCTGACATAGTCAGGCTAGTCTGTGTGACACCTTTATAAAGTGAAAATTAAAAATTTTTCGATTTTCTAATTTCTCTTGTGCTCAAAATCAAAAAAATGAAATTCGCATATTTTGGCACTCACTCCTGGTACCCAGGGCTGGATCAGAACAGAAATTTTTTTTTGAAACTTAAAAAGCCATAAAATTCTTTACGGAATTCCATAAACCAGGGCTGCGAATGAGTCTGATTCACACGTGAATGTATTGACGATGTCGATAAATTACACCTACTAGCGATAGCTCTACCGCTAACTGGCGATAGCACTACTCTAACAGGAGATAGTATGGTGACTAATTGAAGATCGTATCGACAAAAGTGATAGTCGTACTGACAAAAAGCAATAGTCGTACCAATAAAAAGCGATAGTCGTACCAACAAAAGGCAATAGTCGACCTAAAACAAATCTTCGCAGAAAATCTCCTATACTTGTGTAAATTATAGGTAACTGATGAAGATGTTGTAAATTTTCGTCTCATTATTGGTATGGACGCTTTCACCATTTAGTAAACCAAAAATTCATTGACCATAATCCAATAAAATCGTTTTAAGATCGTGCGCGATCAATTTGGGGCACTTTCCTTATGAAAACCATATCTGTATGGTCAAAAAATTGCTGGATTTGAAATTTCAAAGGCTCGTAGAAAAAAGGTATCAAGGTAATCATAGGAAGTTAGTATACTAAAAGTTACCATTTTTCATTATCTTTTTAGTGCTTTTTATCCTGAGTGAAAAGGATTTATAGTTTTGGACCTATGAGATAGTCTTTAAAACGAACCAAAACGCCAAAAATCGCCATTTTTGTCAACTTCGGGGCAATTTTTGACCCACTTCCGGGCCGAATCAACCCCAACAACCCAGTATATTTGTGATCAGCGTAATTTTTCCTATCAAACTACGGTGAGAACTCATTTTGTGACATGGGAAGTCCGAAACTTACAGAACTCGTGTTTTAATTTGGGTGGTCGCCCTTACCACTTATTCCTATGGTTACATCAATGATCTCCTGTTTATAAATTTCGTCAAATAATTCGCCATTTTGTTAAAGAATTGTATAGTGTGAAAATAAAGAAAACAGCTTATGTGTTTGAATCTTAAAAGATTATTCCCGACGCTTCTTTATCTAAGATTTTAACAGTTTAGGGTCTGTTATAATTCTTTGTTAATTCTTACGAAATTAAGATTTTCGATCAACAAAGTACTTTCGCTAAGCCGTCACACCTAGGACCGGAACAAGACAGCGGCTTATAGAATGTTTTCTTACATTTTTATGTCACCACCCCTCCCCCTAATTTGTCTATATGCTTTTTATCAAACAAATAATTTCTTGGCTTCAGATTATGTCTGAAGAAGTGAAAATGCTACGAAAGATTGTAAAATGGCACTTCAAAAATCATCAATTTTTTTAAGGCATCAAATGTACAAAAAATAATTTTTAAAGACTGAAACTCTAAAATTAAAATATCTGACAATCTCTAGGCACTATAGAATCCGAACGAATTATCTCTCAAATTTTTGCTGGCCAAGTTGTAACTCCGGTTAAAGCTCAAATCAGTGGTGACCATAGGTCGGCAAGGGGAGGAGTCCCCCCCCCCCCCTTGACCGACGACGCACTCATGGACCTAAAATTAAGGTGGGACCACCTCATGGACCCCAGCCAAGATGGTCCATAAAAATTAGGTATCAGAAAACTACCTCAAGCTAAAAAAAGGTCCTTTTTGGTGGAGGTGGTGGGGGACCACCTCATCAGGGGTTCCCTCTCCCTTCCATCTTGACGACCTATAGTGGTGACGTTAAAGGACCAGTCTATTAATTTACAACCATATGAAAACAATATATATTCGGAAAGATCATGAAAAATGGAGCATTTTTTGTTTTTACGGCATGTTCTGAATCGTTGTAATTTTCGAGAT
>JAQGCP010000718.1:0-15067 GCA_034699885.1 Acrobeloides thornei | reverse complement strand
AAATTTTCGTTTCAATAATTGGAATTTATTGCAAGTCAGGCGAATATAATCAAAACTTTTAATTCGTCAATTTTTTTTGATTCTGCCCCGCCGTGTATGCTTTCATATCTTTATATATAAAATGTAATGTCTGTGTGGGGGGGGGGCATTGCACAAAAGTAAGAGTACAAAGTGAAAGAGCAAGGTAAAACTGCAAAGTGCACACTTTGCACTTTTTGGGAAAAAAGTGGAGTCGAGTTTGACTCTTCAATTTTGAACTTTTCTAGCGTAGCAAGCACAAAGATTTTTTGTTAAACAAAAGTCGAGTTAAAAACAATAAAAATAATTTTTGCAATAAAAATTAAAAATGCCGATCTTTGTCAAAAACTCGAGTTTTTGTAAAGATTTGCGATTAACTTTTTATAGGTGTCTATATAAAAGTTGTAGTTCTGATTTCTAACTTTCTCATGCGTGGTCAACTATCTCTCAATTCAATCCCTACAGGAGATATGCCCAAAATAATAATAAAAGATATTCTTCTAAAAAGGTACCTGTACAGATGGGGCTCTAGACCCCACTAAAGTGAGTTTTTTTCAAACAAATTTTTACGCCTTTTCTTCAGCGTGAAAAACTGGTCGGAAAGAGATCAAGATGAAGGGGATTTAAAAAAATCACATTTTTAATAAACAACATGTATCGAACAAAAGCTCAAATAGAATTAATCATGACGAAATTTTTAGAACCCTGGATCAGGCGTCAATTCATTCAATAACAAATAATCGGATCAACTAATACATATGCATTCACGCCCTCACAATTCCCTTTCATTCTTTTTCTTCACTTTTCGATTTAGTTGAATCAAATTTTTACAAAGATCAACTTAAATTATGTATTATCCAATCAATGGATGTTACCCTGATCCGAAAATCGACCAATTTGACTATAAAACAAATTTTTTATAGAGCAAATAACCATATGGCCAAATTCTAAAAAATTACACTCAGTAAAAGCTTGATTCTCCATATGTTTGTAAGAAAACTATTAAATTAGAAGAAAAATAAAGATTTTACATTTTCTAAATAATAACAAATTTATAAAAATCAAACAAAGCCAATAGAGTTGACTCAAAAGTAGCGAAAGAGACTAAATGAGAAGCAAAATTAAATTCGAAAACTTAATATAACATTATCGAAAAATTTTTTATAAGGTGTGATTTAGTGTCATAAATTTTCGAACATCCGTCTTTAGGGTCGGCACAGGTTTGCACATTCTATCGTACGACGGCCCCACAAGCTATCGTACGAAGTCATCGTGAATTTTCGATTTCTTATCTTCTTCTATAAAACGTGTGATGTGTGTTTGTCCGGACTAACTGAAGATGAGTGCCGAAGGCGCTCGGTCTCCTGTTTATTATTATTTTAGGGTGTGGCAACTTCCATAAATATATTTCTCTTTTTTGCGATAAAACAAAATCATTTAACAAGAAAGTTTTTATTTTGGTATTTCGTTGAAATATCATGTTTCTATTCTTTTAATAACTTGTTTATTGGGTGCAACTAACTTATTTTAAACTTTTTTTGATTTATATATAATGTCAATACATTTTTAAAGCGTTTATAATTGTTATTTCTTGGTTTTACTATGACATAAACCGACGTGTACTAGGGGAGAATGGTGTTTCGTCCTCGTTAGTACTCGTCAGGCGGCTGATTCCTGGTCATTTCGCCAACTCGGTCATTTGGCCGACCAAGTCATTTGGCTGCCCCCAGTGTGTATCTAGGATTTAGCGACAGTCGGCCAAATGGCCTGTCGACCAAGTGACCGGATGGCATAGTGATCGGTCGGCCAAGTGACCGAACGCACAAGCGGCTATAAGGGCCCAAGCTCTCTATATCTTCATTGTGCTGCGCCGACCACACATGAAATAGCGGGACAATTTCGGAAGAGGTGATGATATGATTGAGGGCAGGGAGAGGGCGAAGATATTATGAGGTGTTGTTTTTAAGGAAGTTTTGCTCATATGCATATAACTATAGACCGGCATGTCGCCCATTTCCATCAAAAACTTGAATCATGAAAATATGTCGCTTTTTGCAAACGAGGTCAAAAAACTTTTCATTTCATTTTTAAAAATCTTTTCCAACTTGTTCAAAATAGTTTACTAATCTACCACTATCGGGTTGTTCAATAGATAAAATGCTTTGGAGCGCTGTGTTGAATCTTTGCGAAAATGACTCCTTCGGGAGTTTTTCTAGGTGGGGAATAGCATTTTCGGGACATGAAAAATTTTATTTTTTTCAATTCCTCCCTTGGGAAACCAAGAGGTAAAAAATTCCTTTTTCAAAAGCAAAAACAGGCACTATTACTTTTTTCACATTTTTGGTTTTTCACGCTTACTTTTTCCACGTTACTTTTTCGCGCAATTTTTTTAAAAGTAATAGTTTATACCGTGCGGAAAAATGAAAAAAGTAACATGAAAAAAATAAGATAAGATTGAAAAAAGTAAGCGTGAAAATAAACGTGAAAAAAGTACTAGTGCCCAAAAACAGAGTATAGGAGATAATTGAGAAAGAAATTTTTAAGCCGACGATCTCTAAATTTCTTAAATTTTATAAATGAATCGTTCCTTAACTATTTTTGGACTATTTTTCTACTTGAATCACTTTATTTTTGCGTTTACTGTTAGCGAAAACAACCAACAACTAAGACTAGATAGTGGGCTTAAATATAACCCTAATTTAAAAGGAAAAGTTGATGTTAAAACAGCTTCATTAGAAGTCGGTGGTTTTGATAGTAAGCCCAATTTTTGTTTTAACATAAAACTTTCTAAATTAGCTAATTGCACAAGCAATGGAAGAGCACTCAAAGAAGGCGAAGAATTTAGACATGATCATATAAGGTATCAATGCGGCTCAGATCAAATGTTGCATCCGAAGGGTCTGCTTAAAATCCTTGACAAAGAAATTAATTTTTAGGCTGCTTCGTCAATGAAAAGGATTTAGCGCCTGGTGAAACTTTCAATAACTACGAAACGAATAGCTATCACGAATGCTATAGGTTAGTTATATAGGGTGTACCAGTGAAATAATCTATAAAAAATCGAACTGCTAACCATTCGGCCCCCACCGTCCGTTTGTGCATCTTATTCGTAATTTTCTAGTGCTTTTTTAACTTTCAAATTTTTAGAACTGATGGTCGAATCGGTTATAGAGAAAACTTTTGTGGTTATTTAAATCCATGTCATCAATTTCCAGAAAGTGAGAAACAAAAATTTCAACCGAAACAAGGTCTACCGCTCATATTTGTCTATAGCAAGGTCGAGGAAGTTCCTATTCCTATGGATGGAGAACGACCTTCTGGAATAATACCTTGATAAACTTTATTTACTGATTCACCTCTTCCGTCCCAGGAAAAATTTTACCATGGGTGAACAAGGTGTTCAGTTTTTGAAATTTTTTATAAATGTACTTTTCAATTTTTAAGTCATTTTTTACCAAAAATTGTAACAGTGCTATTTTCTCACAAAATGCGATTTTTTGTAGAAAAAATGCTAAAAATATCTACTTTTACTGAAATATAATAAGACCTTTACTTTTTATAAAATAAAAATAATTATAACATACAACATATTTCTCGAAAAATTAGTATAACAACAAGAAAACAATAAATATAACATATTATCCATTCAATTCCTTCTTTCTCACATTCATATACAAGTGTTCCGGAATTTCGACTTGAGTAAAGATCCTGGCAAAACGCTCCACACCATTCTCAACCGGCATCACATATTTGGTTTCTTGGCGGTCTCGGAAGTCTAAGAAGAGTACAATCGATATTATCAATGAAAAAAAGTCTAAATTACTTGTAAAAGGCGACTCCTTCGTAATAGGTGCAATATACTGAGTAACAATTCGAATTGCGCGGATTTTCTCCAATATTGCCAAAATTTCATGCAAGTGAACGGGTTGTAGAACAAACCCATATAGTGTTTCCAGCTCTGTCAAAATTATACATGGCCTGGAATGAATTGTGAACAACACTCCTTCGGACATCCAGCTGAAAAAAACAGTTTAGTCGAAAAAATTGAGAGGGGTAAAAAACAGGTTGAAGTTTTTATTAGAATATAAATTTAAAAATTAATTTTTTGATGTTATTCAAAATTTGGTACATATCATTTTTTCGTTCAAAAAATTGATTCTAAATAGATTTTTAAGCTCAAAAATAAGCACACGGCGAGATATCCGTATCAAGTCATAAAGTTACCCACCGAAAAATAATAGGGTTCACATCACCATTAGCTGTGCACCATGGTCGAATAAAGAAGCCATATTCTCGCGTAGTCATCATCCAGCATTTTGCATTTTCCATCAAAACATAGCGGTGCGTGTCCACTCCACATTCAAAAACGATATGGTTTTGCACGAGAGAGTCCAAAATTCGGCTAATCATGTTCTTTGATTCGTATTGAACGGTAGACTATAACAGATTTTATATTACAAAAAATGAGCACAAAAATTAAATTTTAAAGATTTTTGGACATAAAAATTGATTTTTTACAGGGTCTTACAAAATAAACGCCCCCATATCGACAGATTCATGAGCTTTGATCATTTCATACCAGGTTTTCGGGGGTAACTTTATACGAGAAATCGATTGTGAGCATTTTCGAAGCAAAAAAATCTATTTGACTTTGGTTCGGGTGATTTTTAGCTTCGGTATACCTATTTTTCTTACTCATGAGTCATGTAATTATTTTGATTTTTTTTGAAAATCATATTCCAGGATATGAATCGATCGCAGAGAAGTATTTTCGCGGATCGGCAATTCACAATCAATTTCTTGCATAATCCCGGGGAGATTATTTTTTAGAAAAAAACTGTAACTCCTTGAACACAATAGATCTCTTGATCCTGATTCAGAAAAATAAGTGTATTAACACGAAAATCACTTGAACCAAAGACGGGTTGATTTTTAAATTTAAATTTAACATGAACACAGCACTACCTCCAACTCTTTCAAACTTCGTCCCAATATATTCGATGCATAAATTTCCTTATATATATCTCGTACAATCGCCAGTTCATCCTCTTCAAACATGCCCAAAACTGTCTCCAGTTTCGGTTGGTTGGTAATAGCTTCCAATGGGACTTTTACCACCATAGTAGTTAACAATTCTTCAAGTGTTGGTAAATCTTCTTTTTCTTCTTGAGCCTGAGGAATGACGCGAATATTTTCCAAGCGAAGATCGGTGTTTTCCAAATAGCGGAGCTGTTTTGTGTCTTTCGATAAAAATGAGTCATCTCCAAAAATATCCACAACTGAGTCGGGTACTTGTAAATCCAATGTGAGCTAAAAATTGTATTTTAACAAAGTGATAAATTAAACATTCTTTTCTGATATTTATCAAATTTCCATTTCGGAGAAGTTGAGAGTACTTATTTACAATACCCCATGTGGGGTCACAGTGAGGGGGGAGGGGGAGCATTGTAAACAAGCTGGCATGAGCACCTTATTTGTTGGGTTGTACCATAAGTATCGACCGTTCAAAAAATACATCGAATTTCGGCATTTTTCGCTCGTTTTCGGTGAATTTGGTGACCCCCCTTTTGGAATCACTAAAATTACCCTCTCCTCGGAAAAATCTTGGCTACGGCACTAATTGTACCCCCTCTCCTATTGGATCAAAATAAAATATTCTAGATTATTTAGTTCAAAAATCGATTTTGGACAATTTTAATTTCAAATATTTTTGTTACCTTATTACTGATTAGATAACTAGATAAAGTTAACAAAACACCAGCGTCGTCTTCATCTGACAATTCTTTTCTCGTTTGGACATTCTCCAATGCATTTTGAGTCAATCGCAAGAGGTCATTTCGATAACGGTGATTGAAAAAGTGACGATAGTACAGCGAATATGTGGCCTTTGCTTTGTAGCCGCTTTGATCGTCATGGTTGGACTTGATGCGAGAGATTAAGCCGTCCGACCGGAGTCTAAATACCGAAAACTTAAAAATGGCTTAAAATCAACAAATGGCTCAATTTTTTCAAAAATAGCTCCAAAACAAAATTGATCAATTTTCAAAATTGAAAAAATAGTTCCAAATTTTTTTAAATTTGTGACTTAAAATATAAAAAAGACTAAGTTTTTAAAATGATAATAAAAAATGAATTTGACAATGGCCGATATCTTTGGGGTCCCCAGGCCCCAACTCGCGTACGGCACTGAATCATCACATATACAAAAAGTATTTTTTTAAAGTACAAAATAAAAAAAATAAATAAGCACCTATCAAGAACTTCTGTCAAAGCTTTCGCACTAATATGATCAATCAACTTGGCTAACACTCGATCCTCATCCGACTCTTCATCAAATTTCGTATCACTCAAAAATAGCATCATAATAGCATTGAATGCCACACAATGTTGAATATGCTCCAAAGATTCTGGTTTCTGGGAACGAGTTGGAATAGCCGGAGTGTCGGATGCGCTTTTATTAGACACATAAACATTATTGGCTTGCAAAAATTTGTCGAACATTTTATCAGAGACCATGTAAGATGGCAGGCGTTGAGTTTCTTGAAACAAAAGTCGGTGGGCTAAATCGAAAGCTGAGTGGAAAAATCTTTTCTTCTCTTCATTAGCTCCGTCTTTTGGGAAGGATTTGTGTGCCAAGTTATTTCGAATTTCGCGCATTTGCTAAAATTTAAGCTTAAAATTAAATGAATATTTTTTGAACTAAAATTGGACAAAATTCAACATTTGGGTTCTTGATTTTATTTTTGAAACAAAATTCATTCAAAAAGATAAATTTGGAACTCAAACATTAAAAATTATTTTTGAGCTCAAAAATCGAATATAGATCAATTTTTGAGCTCAATTTATTTAAGTACAATTAAACGAACTTTGTAAGAAGCCAAAGTTTTAACAATATATTGAAGATGAGCCAAACGACTCGGCTTTCCCATTTCTCGGACTCCAGCGGCCATCAAACTCTGGACAGTCTTGGTGCGAGATTCTGGAACGTATTCATGCATCACATCTCGGACAACCGCTGGATCTAACCAGAATCGGTATACTGGATTTAAGAAGAAACCCAAAGCACGGATCATAATTAGCATATCCTTTTCTTTCGGAGAAAATTGAGCTCGAATTTTGACGGCACGGCGCTGG
Organism: Acrobeloides thornei; assembly: GCA_034699885.1. Taxonomy (NCBI): domain Eukaryota; kingdom Metazoa; phylum Nematoda; class Chromadorea; order Rhabditida; family Cephalobidae; genus Acrobeloides; species Acrobeloides thornei. The sequence goes on along the minus strand of JAQGCP010000718.1, from coordinate 7,915 downwards.
CTAAAAAATAAAATTGCTAATTAAAAATTAATCTTGGGTACTATTTCGGTTTAATGGCACACCCAACAATTTTTCAATGTTTCAAAAATGTCAATTTTATGTTCAGAATTCGATATTTACATGTAAATATAATTTTTGTAGTTCCCCTTGTGCCGATCAAAATTCCTACTCCACTAACTTTTATTAAAAGTACCCAAACTTTCTCCCGATAACACTCCCAATAATCACCTCAAAATATCAATTTCATCATATGGTCGTTTCCTTTTCTTCATTAATGGCTCATTTTTCACTTCAAATTCTTTTTTCACCACAATTGGAGAATGTAATACTTCTCCTTCTTCACCAAGCTGCGCTAGAGCATCAGCCAATGTTTGAATCACTTCAGTATTACTCGATGTACTAGGTCCGGGATTCTGCATGAGCATAGTTGGTTCCAAAAATTCAAACAATGGTTCTTCAGGTGCTGTTTTCTTCATTGGTAAAGCACGTCGTTTTGCTAGTTTTTCTGGATCCGGCGCAGATTTTCGCTTCAAAACTCCGAGTTTCAGAGTTCGTAGAGCCTGTGAAGATAAGATTGGTTCGGATTCTTTCCTAAAAATTGGAAATTTAAAAAAATTAAAAGGAAGTATTACTTTTTATAGAATTGGCCATCACTAGACATATAAGAGGAGATGCTAGACCAGATTTTTTGTGAATTTGCCACTCGATCTTCAATTAATGGGCGAACAAAATCGGCATATTTTCTAGCACGATGCAAGAACCACTCGGAATATTTGTTTTGATCAGCATCCCAATGGCGTTTTAAATGGCTAAATAAAGAATATGTAGAAAAAAATATTTATTTATATACATGTCGAATTTTCCAACAAAAATGTCCAAAATCTGCTATTTTTTCACCAAAAATTTTCATTTTTAACTTAAAACATGCATTTCTCAAAAAATTTTCGCGCCTGGCGCGAAAAAACATAAGAGGAGACCAAGGTAATTTTTTGAAAATTTTTCGGAGTAGATCCCCCTCCCCAAAAATCAAAACCTAGCTAAGCTCCTAACAGATTAATTACTCAAATTTCCTGATAACAAAAATATGAAAAACTTTCTGAATTCAAAAATGAAGTTGCCCAAATTTATAGTGCATCAAAATTAGAATACTCAAACTTTTGAGTTCTAAAAACAAAAGCACACAGAATGAATAATACTAACAATTTGAATATTCTATTTTAACGCCTCTTTTAACCTACACAAACAAAGCTGGATCCATCCCAGCACAGCCATCATTCGGTGGAGTTGGTGCAATAGTCCTGATTTCGACATCATATGGAACTTCATGTGGATCTCGATCAGCAGTACCATAGCCGTATTTTTTACTGGATAGCAGTTCCTTTTCTTCTATTTCGGTTTTTTCAGATTTGCTAGTGAGCGGTGTTGCTTGAGCAATAGCTTTCAAGTGGTTCCAATAGGCATGAATATCCTAAATTATTGAGATAATAAGAGCAGTGAACTTCAAAAATTAATATTCTCTAAAAGTTAAATTCTAAGCCAAAAAATTTTGGTTTAGGACATTCCACAAGATAAAAAATCGCGAGTGGAATTTTCACAATTGACGTTTTTCTACTTGCCCGTGGTCAAAATAAAAAAATCCCTTCAAATTCAAGTTCATTATAATCAGACAATTTGGAAATTGTTTTTTGCACATTCAAATATTTACCCCAAAGGGGATCAAGGTATTAAAAATAAAAAATGTCGACTGATTTTTGTATCCATGATTTCTCGATATGGGGAGCTCAAATCTGAAGCTTTATGTTGACCTCATTCAGATTATATACTAGTTCGTAATAAAAAGTTCGCTATGAAAAATACATTACAAAATAACCTAAAGCCAAAATTATGAGCAAAATGAGACAAATTTTAAATAAAAATGAAACACTACGGCATACTTCATTAGTTTCAAAATTGTATTCATATCTATCATACTGCTCAATCGGCGGTGTCACTTTAGCATAACCTCTTTGTGAAGAACTCGTGTCGTACAAGAAAGTCGACTTTCCAACAAAGAAAAAGGCCTGAAATAAAGATATCCTAGCACAAATAATAATCACTTACAGTGGACCCAATAGTAGATCGATTTCCATCAAAACTCTTTCCTGCTCTCATTAGACCACAACCACAAAGAATTATACAAAGATGTAGAATAGACATATAAGTTTTCTTGGTAATCAAAGCATTACGAAGTTTTTCAGGCAGGTCGGATATAAGAGTGTGACGCATAATGTTATCCGAGAGATATTCATCTAGTTCAGGAAACTAAAAAATGCAAAAAACAATTTGAAAATAAAAATGATAATTGAAAAAACATCTAATATAAAACGTGTAATGTAAGTGCATGCGTGCGTACGGACTAACTTTTGATGGTTAAATCCAAACTGCGCCGGGCTTTACCACATTATAGAGGATGAATTTCTAAGAATTTTAAAACCAAAATCGAGGGATGCATTACTGGAAAAATTATTTTAATTTTCATTGATTGAGATCGATAATTACCGATATGATAGAATGTGAAATAGGATCTTTAATTACCAATCTTTTGAAATTCGCATATTAAATTTACAACAAGTAAGCACTCGGGAGCAGTAGAGATCCATAAAAAATTTCGCGGGAACCCAAGAACTTAAGGGTTCCCTCTTATGACTCTTTTTACAAATTTTTTCCAAAAATCGCCTTGGTCTTCCGTATATTTTTTCGAAATTTTTTTTAATTCTTCAAGTTTTAGCCAAAAAACAGCGCTACAACAGCAAAATTTTTTGAAAATGGCCGTTTTTATGCTGAATATCACAGTTTATAAAAAAAGCAAATTTTGGACATTTTTGTATAAAAAAATCATAAAGATGACCATTAGGGGTTTTGAAAAACATAAGAGGGGGACCATTAGAGAAATTTTTCAAATTTCGGGGAGGTCAGGACCCCCTGGATATGCTACTGCCAGGAAGCGCCGCTTGGGATCGCAGATCAAACCCGCCGCAGGCAATCGGTTTCCAGTTTAAATTTAAAATATCTTAACATACATTAGTAAGCTTTTTATTCAACAGTACAAAAATCGACAACGGCATTGCTCCAACCAAATCTCTAACCATAAACCATCCTGGTTGAACATCCCGATATGATGGTAATGGTGGCACATATCGAAAAGGACTGTCCGGTTCTTCATCATAAACAAGTCTCTTTTCCGGATTATTACTTTCTAAGATCTCTAATGGCATTCCTTCAGCTGGCAACTTCACACCCGGTGGAAATCGGTCAAAATATGTAGGCATTTCCAATCCGCTGCTTCGAGGATTTGGTTTATAGTAAACAAAATGCCATGCAAATTCGTGCATGATAGCACAGCGAACCATTTTTCCAGATTGATAGCCGTAATTAACAGACGGATCGTAAACATAACTGGGTTGAGAGATTTGCAGCGTTTGCTCCAAGGTTGACGGTCCTGGTTCATTGCCAAAGTTCATTGGAGGTACCAAAAATTCAAAACCTTCAGATTCTTCAGGCTAAAAATAAACTATTAGTAATTAAATATAATCAAAATTTCAAAAAGAAAATTATATGTGAAATTTGCTTTTCATAAATTGGCTTTGTGCCAAATATTGGGCACAAAATTGAGCTAAAACTTGATTTTTTGTTTCTTTCTTTGACCCAAAATTGAAAAAAATTTAAAAATGGCTCCAAAATATTGAACAACAGTCTTAATTTGAGTCTACTCTTGATATAAAAACAATTTGGAAACAATCTTAAACAAAAGTTGAGCTAAAAAATCGAGCTCCTGCCATTTTAAGTTTTGGATCACATATAAACAGATAGGGGCCATAGGTGAACAAATAGATGGGAGAGGGGGTATCCATGAAGGGGATTATAGGAAAAATTTCGCGCCTAGGAGCAAAGGTGCAAGGTGGTCGTTCTTTTTAGGAAGAGTGAAGCGTAGGTAGGATGGAATTCCAGTCCTTTGTGGAGGTGTATTTTGGATAATATGTAATTTATCATCAACACTCACAATAATTATAAACTCTTCAGTAGCCGATTGCTCTGGTTCCATTAACAAAAATTCCGGTTCTGCTGCAGCCAAATTTCCTTGATTAACTATTTTCGTTTCCGCAAAAGATCTCTCAGAAGTTCCACTAAATACAATCAACTTCATAAACTTGTGGCGCTCCTCAATCGACATATGGTTAAAATCAATATTGCCCGTGTCAAACCCTTCAGTTTTTAGTTCTTCCACAGTCTGGTGTTTAGAGTAGGCTCTGGGCTGACCAGTTGGGAAAATACGATTTTCTGCATGGAAATTGGCAATGGCCTTGTTAATAGCTTCTCGTACAACAGAGGAATCAACCGTGGTGATTTCTGGTAAGGTGATTACTTCGAACTAAAAAATAGATTAACATGTAAACAAATAATTGATATTAAAATGTATATTAAAACCCATATTAGCTTAAATTTTGGGTACTAGTATGAAGTGAGTAACCTCATTCCCACAAAAAATTTTAATATCGCATTTTTTGATGAAAAAAGTCAATTTTATTGAGATCATTTTGGTAAAATCCTTTAAAGGGGGACTGATGACAAATTATAACAATAAAATCAATAATAAAAATACGTACATTTTTCTGAACAAGATCTTCAGCCTGAATATCCGTTTGAAACACATTGCACAGTTTCTTTTTCTCTAGAGCCAATAGACATTTCAGTATAGATTTTTTATCGGCCTAAAAAATTTGGCTATAAACCGGTATGACTCCATATAATCACCTCAAAATTATATCCAGCATCAGCTTCTCTTTTCTGGACATGTTTCACAACCTTGCTGATCGTGATGATAACGCTTTCATCTTTTACCAACTCTAGAATGTAGATAAATCTCTTCAAAGTGACATCAGAGATTCGCAGTGTGTCTGAAAATTTGGAAATATAAAACTTGATAAAGAAAAATCGAAAATTTCTGAGTATTTTCAGCTTAAAAACAAGCATTTTCAAAAAATTATGTCTGCTGCTTTAGAGTAAGCAATAATTAAACGATAAAAAATTTCCAAAAAAGGTCGTGAAGCGTTCCACCCAAGTAGGCCCAAAAATTACGCCCTTAGTATAAACAAATTCATATTACAATTTTTTATAAGTTTTTTATATATAAAGATTCTATACGATAAATAAACACATACTCAATTTCGTATCTGGGAACTTAATCGCCTCATCCAATTTAAAAGGACATGCAACACCGGAAACTTCTTTAAACTTATCCATCAACTCTGCCATATTTCCAGGCTCCGTCGCTTTGTAAAAATACCTTAAAAATACCAATTTATCACCATTCTCACAAAAAACTTACTTCAACATCCGATATTTTCCTTCCATCTTTTGATACGTTCCAATATGATCGGGAAATGCCTTTACTACTTGAGTAATGTGGTTCGAAACTTTCCGGTTTCCTCGTTTAAACCTAGTGTTAATTCCAAGTTTTCGACCGATCTCATATCGCCCAAGACCTTCAGAACTGGAATGAATAATCGCTGAAGCAACAATGTCATTAGCCGTTCGATAAAGGAACATTGGCATGAAGTTATTCGGATCATAGTTGAAATAAATATTCGCTAAAAAATAATAAAGCAATTTTTTCATCAATAAAAAATTACCATCCTTTTCCGATTTTTCACTTTTAGCAGAAAGTATTGATTCGTCTAGCGTACTTGTTCCAGGGACAACAATAGAATTATCGGTATCCATAAGCCCCATATGCACATTTAGCTCCATGTTTTTTAACAAGCAAATATTCTAACTAAAAAATTAAACTCAAACATATATAAAAATTTCGCTTTAAATTCTAAGTAAGTTCAAAAAGAAAACAAAAAGATATACTGAATTTGAAGTAAATTCAAAAAAAGAAAAACTTAGCGAGGGCCTTAATAAAATTTTTTTCGGTTTTGCAGAGTAGCAAATGATTCAAAAATCAATTTTGCCATTTTTGAGTCAAACAATTAACATTTTGTACACCTTGATCATTTCAACTTAAATCAAGACAATATTTAACACTGAACTCGATGTTCAAAAAAATTCAAAAATTTTTTGAAAGAAACTATTTTAGGGGGTCTAGAGCCCCATTTTTACATGTACCTTTTTGGAAAAATATCTTTTTAGTATTTTGTGCATATCTCCTCTTGGGAATTGATTTGAGAGATGGTTGACCAATCAGTGAAAAGCTGGAAATCAGCGCTACAACTATTGTATAGACACCTATATAAAGTTTCCGCTTCCATAAAAAGTTAATCGCAAATCTCTGCAAAAACTCGGAATTTTTGGCCCGGTTTTTGACAAAGATTGACATTTTTGACTCGATTGCGGTTTTTTGTCAAGGGCAGTTTCTGAAACAATTGTAGCCTAGATTCTAAGGAAAATTTTGGTATATTAGGTTTGACTGTTTGAGGGCCTCCACTAATTGCGTCTTAAAATTTTGGAAGCACTAATTTCGATGAAATTTTTTTCAGTAGTGGGTAAGATTGTATGCTGAATACGATCCAATCGATCTTTTTGAGAGAAACTCATGTTTTCGTGTAAATATCCAGACTTTTTTGAAAAATTGGATAGATTGGAATCCTTTTTGATAAGGAAATGGGTCAAAGTGATAAATGTTTGAAAAGTGTTGTAAATTTCAATTTTTTGTATGCAAATAATATTACCTTCGTATTCAGCACCTAAGGACTCTGGGAGCATAAAATATTTTTAAAAATTAAAATAAATTTTTGACGCTAGTGGGAGACGATCCATGAGTTTAAAAAAGTTGGCGCTTTATCACTGCAACTTTCTATTGGGATCAACTATTTGAAAACTGTTTGGTCCACCGTGTAACGGGCACTTTATCTATCCACTGCACTATACTTTAATTTGTATATTTTGATAAACATTCTATAATAATTACCTAAGTTAAAAAAATTCTCATTAAAAATTGTCAGGAAAGTGTAATCCTTTATTTTTCTTTTTTCGTGTTTTCTTCTACCTACCCTATAATATTGTTATCGGAGCCGCCTCAATGAAGCACAGAACGTTTCCTCGATGTCGAAGTGCACTAGGCAACGCGCAATTCCTACGTCTCACCTACCTTCCAAATTAAACAAAGCCAATTTCATAGAAATATGCGCAGATGATGATAAAAGCGGAAGAGACACGGACAAACCCTATTTCTTATGGCATGAAAAGAACATTTTTACCTGCTTTAAGCTCCCTGAGTAAAAGTTAAATGAGTTTAATACTTATGAGAGTGAAAGAGAGTGGCAATTGTATACGAGCCTCTGAGATGACTGATTATTAGCTCTTTCATTGTTTTCGGTGAAGAGTTTTGTATATCTTTGCGAACGTGATTGTTTTTATCTAGACTTAAATTTAATTTGAGAACTACGTACAACATTGTTGTAATTTCGAAATGTTTTATCAATTGTACAAAAAAAGGATGGGTTAGGCTATAGTGTGTACAGTCCCATGCGCAATTCCCAGTACGTGACAATTACCCTGGGATAAATTGTTTAACAAGGGAAGTGACGGAAGTGTCGCGCAAAAAATTTGTTGTAACGGTTACAACAATTTTTCCGCCCTTGCATGAGTCTGATTTTCATTAAAATTGACACGATTGGTAGAAAAGTCTAGTATGAGAGTTGTAATCGGTTAGGGTGCGCGTTATCAGTCGTGCCACGTTCGGTGCCGGCACAACTGCTAACGTCGTGCCGTAGTGGAACGGTACAACTGCTAACGCCGCATCTAACGTCGTGCCGAACGCGGCCCGACTGATAACGCACACCCTTACAACGCTCTTGCTAACAAGGAATAGTCACCAAGTGTGTCCTCGAAATTTTGAATAATTTCAACGTCATTAGATGCAGAAAAAATATAT
>JAQGCP010000717.1:0-15072 GCA_034699885.1 Acrobeloides thornei | reverse complement strand
AAACGGTGCAAAAAGTTGAGGCACCCCCAAACACGCCATAAAATTGATTATTGATGCTTATATATTACAGGGTGTATCAAAAAACCAGAATTTGGGCGATTTTGTCATGTTTTTTCGAGCCGAGATTTTTTCAAAAATAGCCCTATTAGAGCTAACTTTATGCAAGGAATCGAATGCGAGTATTCCCGAAACTTGAAAGCGCTTCCCTGAATCAGGGAATCGGATTGTGTGTATTGAAGCGAAAATCGAAAAATTTTAGATTTTCTGCCTGAAAATGACTTTCTGTGGATAAATTTATGCAGGGAGCCGATTGCGCGCATTTTCAATGCTTGAAAACGCTTCCCTAAATCAGGGAATCAGAATGTGTATATTGAAGCGAAAATCGAAAATTCTTAGATTTTCTGCCTGAAAATGACTATCTGGGGTTAAATTTATGCAGGGAATCGATTGCGAGCATTTCCAAATCTGGTCTGACTCTGAATCAGGGAATCGGATTGTGTGTATTGAAGCGAAAATCGAAAATTTTTAGATTTTCTGCATGAAAATGACTATCAGGGGTTAACTTTATGCAGTGAATCGATTGCGCGCATTTTCAACGCTTGAAAACGCTTCCCTGAATCAGTGAATCAAAATGTGTGTATTGAAGCGAACATCAAACATTTTTAGATTTTCTGCCTGAAAATGACTTTCTGGGATTAAATTTATTCAGTGAATCGATTGCGCCCATTTCCAACGCTTCCCTGAATCAGGGAATTGAAGTGTGTGTACTGAAACGATGACCAATTTTTACTATAATACATCAATTTTCCTTTGATTCAGGATCAAGGAAGCATTTTCAAGTTTCGGGAATGCGCGCAATCGATTCCTCGCATAAAATTAACTCTAATAGGGTCATTTTTGAAAAAATTTTTGGTCGAAAAACATGAAAATTGCTCAAATTCCGTTTTTATACACCCTGAATTCTTGTTCAGGGTGTATACTTTAAAAACTGTTTTAACATTGTGCGTGCAAAAACTTTTTTCAACAAATTTCCCTTGTGGGACCAAGAACTCTTTAGGAGGCAGAGGTCAAAAAATCGAATTTTCAAAAAGTTCTCCAAATCGGCTGATTTTTTGTACTCGGGGATTTTTCTACATAGAGAACTCGAATCTGAAGGAATTTTTTGATTTTGACCACTAGAAGTTACTCTTTTCATCCGAAAACATCTATTAATATATGAATAGGGGTTTATTGAGAGATTTGACCATAATTTTTTTCTTGACATCCAAAAACCATCAACAAGGTGTCATTTCAATGCAAAATTTTATGGGGAACAACTTTGTAGAACATCACTTTCTCGGGAAAAATCATTTTTGAGGTCAAAAAATCGATTTATATAAAATCAACAAAAAGCAAACTTCAAAAGAATAGAATCTTTTAAAATCCATTTTTTCAGCTCAAACGATTGTTAATGAGCTACAGGGTGTCCCTAAAGTTCGTGTACCTAATTAATTTCATGAGATTTTCTTCATAACAGAAAACTTTTCACAAAAAAGTGATGTTCTATAAAGTTGTCCGTCGTGATCTTAAGAACAACTTTGTAGGACGTTACTTTTTGTGAAAAGTTTTCTGTCATGAAGAAAATTCTCATGAAATTAATTAGGATGTATACAAACTTTAGAAACACCCTGTATATAAACATGTGATAGCGATTGTTCCGATTGCAGATGATATAAGTTTTTTATACTTCAAAAAATGTCAAAAACTACCAACATTTACAGATTCTCGTGATGAAACTCGGAATACTTTTTGTAAACCTGTTATTAGGAACGCATAAGATTTTTATCAATTTTTTTTGAGTGTCACACTTGTTTGCGCACTTTGGTCTACCGAGGGGAGATAATCGAAAATTTTCATGTAATAATTGGCAACGCTTTTAGTAGCTTACATGGAACACTCACTATGTGTTATGGTCTTTGGTCAAAGAGCCCAATTGTGCCTGAAAGTTCATCAAAATGAATAATAATAATTTTTTCGAACATTTTCACGTTCAGTAGGATACCTAATCGCATAGATTACCAAGGGGAGGGGGGGGGGTACAGTACCCCCTCACCACTTATCCTCGGACCTTCCGCCTTTATAGTCATTCAGTAGCCGGATATTTTATATATCTATTATGTTTGTACATATTGCGTGTGCTCATACTGTAACAAGAGAGACATAACATCTTTGCTGCCGCAGTCAGCTTAACATTTTAATCTTGCTTCTCATCCAATGTTCGCATTTGTGTTGTGTTAACACACTAACACAACACCATGTGTTATTTGTGTTAACACAATAACATACCATGTGTGCTATTTGTGTTATTTTAAAAACGGCATATTTTCTAGTGATAGAAGTTCGAGTCGGGTCAGGCCAGGTCGCCAAGAGGCGGGTCGGGTTAGGGATTTTTCTCGGATCGGGTCAATTCTTGAAGTAATCACAATATTTTTTCAAAAAATCGAATTTTGAACAAATTCAATTTTTGAGCAAAAATTCGATTGTTTCGAACATGAGTACACTCCTGTTTGATGATGATAGTCAACAAATATATTTCAGTACTCGAACCAACACAAAATATCCGGCCACACAACTAAAAAAAGCATCACTTTTTCAAAATAAGCAATAACAATGACATCATTGTCCTCCAACAAGATTTCACAACTTTCGAAATATCTCCTATAGGATAAAATCTTGAGTTCGACGAACTCTTCCTCTTTTTTAATTTATTTTAACCTTATTTATTAATTCTTTCAAAATAAGAATGAATAATTCAAAATGACAAATTTGTTGTTTTGATGGATAAACTAGTTTTTAAAAAACGAGAAGGAAGTGGAAAAAAGTCAATAGGCATTGTGTATTTGTTGAGAGTTAGATAAGTGAACAGTCTTTAAGGCTAGCAACTTTGTTGGGCATCAACATGACAGATGGTTCGTAATATTGCATTACATTATCTAACATTGCCTAACGAAAAGGTTGTGTGATTTCAAAATTTCCAACCAAACTCTATATAAACACTAGTTGAGCAATATAGAATCATTCTATTTACTTTTATTTTTTTGTTTTACTATACAAATAAGGCCAAGGAAATTAAATTTTAAATTTTACAAACTTCAAATTTGACTTTTTAGAACTTAACTATCAAGATGGACCAAGTCTCGCTTGAAAATATCGAAGAAAGCATGCGTCTTTTGCAGCTTTTGGACGCCCTAGAAGCCAATTACGAACCATCAAAGGTCCCCGGACAAATGTTGAAGACCCGTGATGATGAGGTCAAAAATTCCGCTGGTGGATATGTTTTCCAAGTTTCCGATCTAACTCGAATTCGTCGATTTCTAATTTTGGGTACTTCCGGTGGAACTTATTACTCGACAGAAAAAGCGCTAACTATCAATAATGTGGAGAACCTGGTCAGGATTATCAAAGAAGGAAAAGGTGCATTGATCTTACGTGAAATTTTGGAAATTTCTCTCGCTGGTCGAGCACCAAAACAAGAACCGACTATGCTCGCATTGGCGTTGTGTGCAAGATTTGATGTTAAGGACAGGGTCTCGAAGTTGAAGAGCAAGAAACAAGGAAATCAACCATCAAAGGCAGAAGAGGCAGAAATCAAATTTGATGACTATATTGTCCAGTTGCACAAAGCCGCTTTCCATGCAATGTCAAAAGTAAGCCAAATTTTGACACCTCTGGTTCAGCTTTGTGTTATTGAAATACAAAAAAGATGATAAACTTTAATCTTTTTTAGGTTTGCCGCATCCCCACCCACCTCTTTATGTTCGTCAAGTTTTGTGAAATGATTTCCAACTCCTTCGGTGAAAAGTCAACTGGCTGGGGCAGACTGATGCGCCAAGCAATCGCCTCGTGGTACCTTAACAAAGATCCAAAATCACTGGTTATGCATATCTCCAAATACCCACAGCGTGAAGGATGGAGCCATAAAAATCTTCTCCAACTTTCACATCCTGAAGTCTCCAAGAAAAATGACGATGCATTGGTGTATGACCAGATCTTCCATTATATTATTCATGGTGAGATCAAATTGAAAACCTCACTAGAACCAAATTTAGATGAGCTGGATCCCAAGAAGAGAACCCCGGATCAAGAAAAATCGGATGGGCCAGATGCCAAAAAATCTCGACAAAGCTATGAAATCACTGAAGCTTGTCTAAACAAAGAAACTAGCTCTGAAGCTCTCAAACTACTTGATGCGGTCATGAAAATGAAGTCTCTGACAGAAGCTTCAGATTGTGCTAAGCTAATCCGTGAATTCGGGCTTGTCCGCGAACATGTTGTTAACACAGCGCTTTTGAACACCACAACTGTTTGGATTGCCTTACTTGAAAAAATGCCACTAACCGCTTTGATCCGAAATCTGTCGAAACTATCCGCATTGGATCTTATTACCGGTAAAAATCCAGAAAATGAAGGATATGTGAACAAAGTTGTGGCTGACATTACCAACGAGAAGAACATCAAAAATGCCAGAGTCCATCCTTTGAACATTCTTCTGGCACTGACAACATATAAAAGTGGACGTGGACTGAAAGGAAGTTTGTCATGGAGCGTTAACCCGAGGATTGTTGAAGCTTTGGAAAAGGCTTTCTTGTTGGCATTTCAAAATGTGGAGGCAACTGGAAAGAGATTTTGTTTGGCTTATGATGTGTCGGGTAGCATGACTTCCACGATCATGAATACAAATCTTTCTTGCCGTGAAGCATCGGCTGCAATTGGAATGTGCTTCCTTAAAAAAGAGCCAAAGGTAAAAACATCTTTTTTATAACTAGCTATATAAAAGTTCATATGCCCTGAATCAGGGTCATATCATGCATGAGCATGGACCTCCATCAAGTACCATATTTGGGGGAGGGGTAAGGGTAATTATACTCCCTCATGATTTTTTTTAATCCTTCAATTTTAGGTCGAATGTATGGCTTTCTCTGACACTTTCACACCACTACCTTTCACCAGTGAATGGGATCTTATGAGAACGGTTAACCATGTTGCTAGAATGTCCTTCAGCTCAACAGACTGCTCGCTACCAATGGTCTGGGCTACCGAGAAAAAGAAGGAATTTGATGTGTTTATGGTTTTCACTGATTCTGAGACATATGCTGGCAAAGTAAAAATTATTGCTTAGAAATTTTCAATTTTTGCACATGTTTTCGTTGCAATACACAAACTTTTTGAATTTTAAAATCAATTTTTTTTAAATCAACAAAAATGGAAACTTTTCCCCCCGCTGTACTGGACCTTTAAAATTTCTTTTTTATTTAGGTCAAGCCTTATGAAGCACTTCGAACGTATCGCAAGACGATGAATATCCCAGATGCTAAATTGGTTGTGGTTGGAATGACGGCCACCGAATTTACGATTGCCGACCCAACCGATCCAGGGATGTTGGATGTTGTTGGTTTTGACTCGGCTGTGCCGGAATTGGTTCGAAGCTTTGTCTTGGGGCAAATTTAAGAAATAAAAATAAGCTGATAGTTAATCTAGATTATTGTAAATAAATTGAAACCGGTCGCTTTAGTGGACGTTCAAATATATCGTAATCCAAATTTTATGAATTTTTTATCCCCTCCCCTCCATCCATCTACAAGTATTCATCACGAACTTGGTTTCTTCTATTTCACCCAAACATACGCCAATTTTTTACCCATGGTGGGACTACTAAAAAACCGCAAAAAAATTGGCGTATGTTTGGGCGAAATCGAAGAAACGAAGTTTGTGATGTTTACTTGTTAGGGGTAATCCTTTTTGATTTTTGATGGGGGTAAAAATGATGGCCCCTCTACATGGATTACGCAATATGTGAACGGATGCTTACGGCGGTTTTCTCTATTCCCAAAATTTTCTTATCCAAATATTTATTGAAAATTTATAATAAAGCTTTAATTTAAAATAATATTCGGATTAGGACGGTATTGTATTAGGTTGCTTACTAAGTATGGCATCTGTTTTTGTCACTTAGAAAGCTCCAGAAATCCGTTTTCGACAAAAAAAATTTTCAAGATATTAGACAAGAGTGTATGCTGAATACAATCCAACCCATATTGTTGAGCATAAGTCAGAAAAAAAGGAAAGTGCGAGTACAATATACTACAAATTTATGCATAAGGCGAGAACCGGCTTAAGAACAAGATAAATAAATACAAAATCTCTTTTGTTTTCTAAGGTAACGACCAAAAAATCAACTACAGGGTGTTTCAAAATTATGGTGCGAAATTTTAGGTAATCAACATATGTAGTTGTTGCCAGTCATAATTTACATAGAATTAACCATTTTTTATGCTTTCAGTGGAATTTGAAAATGTGAAGAATTAGCTTTGAAATGACGTCAAAATCATCGAAAATTACAGCCAAAACAACAGCGACCTAAAATTTTGCACTATAATTTTGAGGCACTCTGTACAAACGTAACAACTATAGGAATGCATTTTTGAATAGATGAAAAATATCCACACAAAAGATGCTCATTTAAAAGGAATGTTGAGACGGCGTTACGACTATAATCTGAGGCTGTTACTCCTAAGTAGGGTTGGATCCCGGATTTTGAGATCTCGAAATCCCCATATATTTCAATTTTTGCGTTCTTCGAATCCCGGAAGCGTCATGAACTGCTAAATACGGGATTGGAAGACGAAAAAATCGAAATCTAGGGCGAATTCAAAAAATAGGCCTAATCCCGATTTCCGAAATTTCGGGACAGTCTCCCCTCCCGTTGGTAATGTATGCCCTTCCCCACTGACTCTGTACCATACATGCACAAGAAGAGGTGCTGCACCCCCTTCAATTCGTTGTATCGAGAAAAATTTCTTTAGAATGAGTAACCAATTCGTATTTTTGGTCAAAAATGTTCAAGTATAGTTCCAACCAAGTCGTATTTGGGGATCCAGTACCCCCCCCCCTTGTTCACCCCCTCCTTGGCACTAATTATCTGACAATCTAATATGCTTAGACCGCATCGCAGCTAGAGGGCGGAATGCCTGATGGCTGTGGTTCGAGGGCCGTCTAAAAATTTTAAGGAGACAATAAGTCTCTCTTGGTGAGGGGATTAGTGCTTATTTATTGCCAATTCTTTTAGTTTTATTGTTAGTATGAGTCTACTAAAAACTTTGATCGTAATGAGCGATGTGTGTTCAACAAGTTTGGCGCTGGCATTCAACTGTACACTGCTTTATTTGATCCAAACAAGAACGCCTGAAGAGCTAAAGCCATATGCGAAAATTCTTAGGCAAAATAGTCTTGTCGACTCGTTTTTCACATTGGTTATAGCTGTTACTTTCTTTGTAAGTGTACATAAAATTTCTATGAAAATTTTTATAGGAAATGGAGGTAGACCATGGGCAATATATTTTGTTCCAAGGAGGAGCGTTCAAACATGTCCCTCATCCATGGAATGGTATCATGTTGTTAACCTATATTATGGCATTGTACTTTTGTATCTCATCTGATTTTGCGCCTTTTTGTTACAGATATTTGTTGATAGTAAAGTAAGTGGTTATAATAAGAAGTTTTCAAAAATTTTTATAGAGGTCGCAAGATGACGAATTTGGAATTCTATCTCATGTATGTTGTTACTGGTGTGTTATCAATGGGTGTTGCTGTATGGGTTTGGTTTGCTTGTTGGGATAGTACATCCGATAGTGTACAACGTGGTCCTAATAATTATACAGAAGCGCTCGGAGAATTTTGGTACAATAAGGAGACTCAATCCTATCCTATTTTTATTGCTAGCCCATTGGTAAAATTTTGTAACGTTTTTTAACTTTGTTCTACAAATGTCAAATATGAGACCTTATTTAACTAAGTCGGACATTATCTTTTGGGTAATTTGGAGTAACTCCTATTGTGGGCTGCGCACTCCTCATCCCTCCTGAAAATGAATAGGAAGAGAGTGAGGCAGGAAAAAAAGGAGACCATTAGATAAAAATTTCATTTTTTGGAGGCTTGAGGGGGTGGCGCTCGGCGAGCCCTAACGTAGCCACGGCCCTGTACTGATGCACTAAACTAAACTATGGGAACCTAGACACATCTGTACTCAACATTTTATTTTTTGTCAACTAATTTGTCAACTTTTAGAAAAGCTTTCGAATGGTTGGAACAGTTTTGTATGCAATGTGCATCGTTTTTGCCACGTATGGCTCAATCGCATTTTTCTGTATCAAAACATTAAAATACCTAAAAGAAACCAATTTGTTGATGACGGAGAGAACACGAAAAATGCAAAAACATTTAACCATCACACTATTGGCACAAGTCAGCATAATTACAGGATGGGCCAAAAAAAGTGGATTTTTGTGATTTTTTGGAACCCGAAAATTTATTTTTCTAGGGGAATTTTATGCGGGGAATCGATTGCGCGAATTCCCAAACACTGAAAATGTTTCCCTGGACTTGATTCAGGGAAAAAATTGGATTTTTGAAAATGCGAAAAACGATAATTCTCACTTCAAAAACCCAATTTTTTCCTGAATCAGGGTCAGAAAAGCATTTTCAGGGTTCGGAGATGCGCGCAATCGATTCCCCACATAAAATCACCCATAGAGGGGTCATTTTTAGAACAATACATTTTCGGGTCTCAAAAAATCCACTTTTTTGTCCCACTCTGTACTTTTTTTGGCCCACTTTGTACTTTTTTTATATTACAAATTATAGGCATTTGCCCCCATGTGTTTGGCCGTTTTTCCTGTGATTATGATCCTTAGCTGTATGTTGTTTGATATAAGTGTGACGCACTTGGGTCTTATCTTAATTACGACTGTTTCATGGGTTGCAGTGATGAATCCGTTGTGCGTGATTATGTTAGTAGGGCCGTATAGAGACGAAATTCTGGGTAGACCAAAAAAGTTTATTGTGAAACACACGATTGTAAAATGGAGAAACTCAAGATTGAGACAAGTTGTTGCGCCATTAACGACTGGATTTGGACTGTCATCAAATGGAAATTCTCCAACTGTAGTCAATCCTGGCCAGTGATGTCTTGTGTACACAAATGATTTGTGTTTTCAGATAGAATGTCGTTTTAGAAAAATTTTCTTCCAAAATTGTTATTGAAGTTAAAAGAAACATTTTTAACAACACAAACTGCAATTTTTTAGTTTGTGTTGACATAAACACAAAACAAAACACAAATATGTCACAATTGTGTACACAAATGTGTTTTTGTGTTATGTTTGTGTCAACACAAACTAAAAAATTGCAGTTTATGTTGTGTTGTCAAAAATGTTTCTTATGATTTCAATAACAAGATTGTGAGGAAAATTTGTCTAAAACGATTTTCTATTAAATCTGACACAAATGCGCTACACAATTGTGTTTTGTACACAACACAAGACATCACTGATCCTAGCATATCATTCTCGATACAACAATATTATTTTTATACAAAAAATTTTTTTCGATCATTTTGTATATCTCAATTTTGTTATATTAATAAAAACCCTATATCCTCATAGAAATATCCGAGGAGAAAATTTTGTGCGGGAAATTTTTCAAGATATTAGACAAGAGTGTATGCTGAATACAATCCAACCCGTATTGTTGAGAATAGGTCATGCTTTCGTGCCAATATACAGACTTTTCAAAAAACCAGGGGTTTTCAAAGAAGAAAAACCAATTTGAAAAAAGTATTCGATTGAGCACATTCTCGATGCTTAAAATTTTTCATTAACTGATGTATCTTCAAGATCGAAAATACGCGCAATCGATTTCTCGCCTAGAAAACCCTTATGGAAAATCGATTTCCCTGTAAAAAGTTGATTCTTTTCGATTTTCGCTTCAATACACCAACTTCCCAACCCTAAACCCAGGTAAAGGAAGCATTTTCACGCTTCGGGAATGCGCACAATCGATTCCCCGCATAGAAAAACGGGGTAAACGACGCTTTCTCTGTTAAAATCCGAAAAAATTTTCGGATTCAGACCCCTATCACTTGCTGTTGCTATTGGAAACTAATACCAAAAAATCTAGATGATGACATTAGGATTTTTTAAATTTCTGGGTATGACAATTACTCCATCTTGGCCCTATTCCTAAGTTGAACCGTACGGTTCAACTTAGGAATAGGGCCCTTGCCCACAATTACTTGCATGATGTGCGCTATCGATTTATCGAATGAGAAATCACCTTTGTGGTTATTTTGGGCCTATTCCTAAGTTGAACCATACGGTTGACCGTACGGTTCACGGTTAACCGTACGGTTTACGGTTGACCGTACGGTTCAACTTAGGAATAGGGCCTTTGTAAAAAATAGACAAAATGATCAAAATTCAGATTTTTTGAGTCACGCTTTGTTTATCGAATCATTTTTATATCAATATTGACCAGCAGTGAAAATACATCAAAAAAGAGATCTATATTTATTTTTATAGGCTTTATATCTGATACAATTCTTTTCAGACTTCGTCCAAATTTTGCTTTGCTTGTCCACCTCCAAAATTTTCTTCATTCAACCATTTTTCTATAACTTTCTTACTTCTCGGCCAATTTCCTTCTAGCAAAGCAAAGATAATAGTGTCTATATTGTCTCCTCTTATAACCATATGTTGGCGCAACACTTCTTCTTGATTAAAACCAAATCTGGACGCCAAACTTTTTGAAAATTCATCTTTATTATCACATTTCCATTCTAATCGCCTATAGCATAAATCTTCAAATACATATTGAGTAGATAGATATATAGCTTCGTAAATAGAGGGGTTGTCGAGGTCCAAGTGATTCCATAATATAAGGCCTAATTCGGAAATGCCATGACTAGGTTCGATATTGCACAAGGTTTGGAGTCCAAGAATTTTGGATGAAGATTTGTCGATAATGACGAAATTTAATTGGTTTTTTCGCATAGAAGATTTTTGTAGGCAGGCCTAAAAATTTTTATTTTGAAAAATTAGGTGAAATCAGGGGAAAGAAATCTGCTTGGCCCTGGTCCAAGATCAAGTATTTACCAATTAACGGGTATCAGTTGTAGGTCTCAGTAGCACAATGGTAAAGTCCGTTTCCGCTGCCAACGGGAAAAAAGTCCGGACGATATGGCCAAGTAGTAAAGTCTTTGCACTTCAAAGGGCAAGGGTTCGTCCCGGAGATCGAAATCAGATTTTTTGCAGTTTGTATGAAATCTTGAATTTCTGATGTCGACCTCCGGGATCGAACCCTCACCCT
Organism: Acrobeloides thornei; assembly: GCA_034699885.1. Taxonomy (NCBI): domain Eukaryota; kingdom Metazoa; phylum Nematoda; class Chromadorea; order Rhabditida; family Cephalobidae; genus Acrobeloides; species Acrobeloides thornei. Next base: position 3,891 of record JAQGCP010000717.1, on the reverse strand, counting down.
TCAGAGTGCAAAGCGAGAGCTTTACCACTTGGCCATCTCGTCCAGACTTTTTTCCCTTGGCAGCGGAAATGGACTTTAGTGCACTTGGACGATAGCCAGGAGGCCCGGGTTTGAGTCCCGGTCGGGTCCGAAAACTTTTGCCCAATTCATATGCTAGCTACATGAGGGGGACAGTCCTCCCTCCGTTGGTAATGTATGGATTGTCCCCCCCCCCACCCTATAGTTATGCTCTTGCTTCAACTTTTAACGTTTTATCGTTAAGTTTGTGAAAATTACTTGAAAATTTTCTCTGCTCGAAGGTGGATATTCAGAAAAATATCGAAAAAATTGCTTAAAATTTGGAAAATTTAATGAATTATAAAGTTCATCGCCATATTTTTCAACATCCAATGGTACTAAATTGACATAACTTCCTTCTAGAGTTGATATGGTTGGCTTGCTAAGAGGTTGCCATGTAAACCGATCGATTGAGACAATTCGATATCTTGGATCTTCTATCATTTCATATATTTTACTAGTACTCGGCCCATTAGATATAGAGCCTAAAAATGTGATCAATTTATTTTCGAGCCGGTTACGGGCAATTTTATGCGGGGAATCGCATTTCCGAATCCTGAAAATGCTATCTTGATCAGGAAAGGAAATCTGTGTATTGAAGCGAAAATTTGCCGCACCCTGTATTTTGAGCCCAAGATATTGATTCCCAGCGTCTTTTGTTGCTTTTATGTTTGTTTACCTTCAATATACGACTTTATTCTTGCTCTAATATCACCCAATCGAACTTTTTGCGAATCATCAGAATCAAAATTATCTGGATGCAGCCATTTTATAAAAGCTTGATTGATTACAGCCCATTCTTTGTCGATCATAGAAAATACAAAGTTGCTTCGAATTTCTCCTTTTAAAATAAGATATTGTTGAAGAATGCCTTCATAAGTAAACCCAAGTCTTAAAGCAGCTTTGATAGATGGAAGATTTTGGACAGTGGCTTGCCATTCTAAAAATAATCGATTTATTTTTCTTCGAAAATGACACAAATATGTTGGAAATGGTGTAGAAACGGCTAAAATTTTAAAATTATTTTTTACCTAATCTCCGATAACCCATTTCAAAAACATTTTTGGCTAACAAATAAACTGCTTCTGTAGCAGCAGGTTTCTTTGCTACCACATCATTGAATAATACTCCAATCGACGTAGTACCATGGTCTGTATTAAAACGCATATTTCCAATTCGTCCACCAATCTTCCTTGTCGCTTTATCAATAACTACATAATATAAACAATTTTCTTTGGCTATAGCTGAATATAGCCATTTTTGAAAATCTGCCTCATTTTCAGGATATTCTGCTTGTATCCAAGTATATAGCTCTTCCATACCAGGTTTTGACAAAGCTTTATATAAATCTTGACCATGATAGGTAATGTCGAGAGGTTCTAAACGAACATACCGACCTTCTAATATAGTGGTTTTGCATGGTGGATGCCGAGGCGTCCAGATTCGAAGCATGGTTAGCAAAAGCGAAAGATAAGTATAAAAGACAAGCTAAAAAAAGGCAATCTTAAGCATTTCGATTTTTTAGACTGGCACCACTTGTTGGGCTAATAATGTGGCGAGTTTCGGAAGTGGCCAATTATCTTGGATAAGATATATAACTCTTAGAATAAAAATGACAATATCAAGTTTTCGTTTTAATAACAGGAATATTTAACTATGAGCATAGAGGTAGCTATAAGTTAAGTTTAAAAGTACCATCAAAGTAATTTTTTTATTGAAAAAATAACAGGTGAAAAAAATAAATGATTATCAAGAATGCTATGTTTAGCTTGTTCGAATGGGGGAGGAACCCAGGGTAGTGGTACAGAGCCGATGTACAGGGTGAATCAAAAGTCATCTTAATGATATCTCGGCCATTTTAAAAGCTTTCTCAATAAATTTTTTTCAAAATACTCCAAACTTTGAGCTTTACAAGAATTTGAAAAAAATTTTACCGCGCAACCCTTCTAATGTCCTTAAAAACGCCATTCAAAGCTTCACTCAAGGAAAAAAGGACCTCAAAAATTTTTTTCAGATTCGGAAAGAGCATGATCGATTTGGGTTATCTACAAAAAATCATGAAAAAAGGATTGATATTTGTTGACTTACAGCGTTTTTAAGATAATATAATTGTTGAGGCAAAATCAAATCGGCGCGGGTGGGATTTGAACCTGAGACTTTGTACTAGAATTCGGGAGCATTACCACTGAGCCAATTTCACATTGAAATTCGAATTTTTAATTTTGCTTATAATTTCACACGAATTTTCGCCGAGCGGCATTCCCGATAAAAATGTAAAAGTTATTATATTTTTCAAATTTTTTTCTCAGAATGTTATAATTATAACATTTTATGAATGGTGAAATTTTTTTTGTTGAGGGGTTATCCCCATAAAAAGTGGTGTCGATCTTCTTCTCTCATCATCCATTACAACTTTGATTATAGCGTCTCGGGTTTAAATCACGCGTTTCCCGAGATCTTCCGACACACAAACAGATATTACACGTTTATAGTAGTAGGATATAAAACGTATAATGACGTTCGTGCTAACTTTTGAAGGTTAGATTTAACCCCCTCCCCCCCCCCCACACGATATACTGTTGTAGGGGACAATGGAAGAAGAGTCGACACTACCTTTATGGATGTACCCCACAAAACTTTTTTTGATTTGAAAAAATTGAAAAAATTCGAAAAAATTGAAAAAGTTCGAAATTGGAAAAAAATCGAAAAAATTGGAAAACACTCGAAAAATTCACAGACCCTTCCTATCACTTTTTCAGCGATTCCTATTTTTTGGCACCGTGTATGGCAGATTTTTAGCAGGTGATTATATAAAAAATATGCTATTGAGGAAGAAATTAAAAAGTGACGAAGGAGCAAAAAAATTTCCAGTCCAACACGTTTTCATAAGATTAGTAAATATATTTAAAAAATTTTAATTATTATTTGTTAAACCTTAAATATTATGGCTATAACTTTAACAACTACTAATTTTACTATAGATATTTCAACTTATGATTTTGTGCCTGTCTCACCTTTCATAATAACTTCTTACAAAATTTGGCTCAAACTTTTCTTATTTTTTACAACTATAACCTACACTATTTGCTTATATGTTCAACTCAGGCATACCCCTACTGTCATGGGTATCTATAAGTATTTCATGATATGGAACAGCAGCCAAGCGATCATAACAATAGCTTTCTTAAATCTTGCTGAACTTGAATCGATCTTGCCATGTCCAGTGGTTTTAATTACTGGGCCGGTTAAACTGATTGGAAATTTGGGAAAACTGTTTGAATTTTTTCTAATAACAATATTTATTTTCAATCTAGTGGCATATATGTGTGTTGAATCGGCTATGTTTTTATATAGGTATTCTCAGCTTTCTGACAATTGGCTACAACAATATATTACGAAGCATAAATATGCATTACCATGTAATATTGGCAGTGAAACGGTTGGTACCATTATGATTATGGGGCCTTTATGGTCTTATTATGATGGTAGTGAAGTGATAAAAGAGATATTTAGAAAAGTTATTAAGAGAGCTGGCGTTCTTGAAGATGCGACACCAATGGGGCTACTGGTAAATTTAAACATTTTAGTTCCAATATAGTGGCACCCCTAGGGGAATACATTCGAAAAAAAAGTTCGGAAAAATCGAGGTTAAATCAAATTTCTTCGAGCGACCACATTTTGGATAGCTAATTGTATGAGGAATACCGTAAAACTTCTAATAGAGCCCCATGTAAACGTAAAATACTCTTAAAAATCAAGTTTAAATCGGATTTCTTCGAGCGAGCACTTTTTGGATAGCCCTGAGGATAGGGAATATGCTATATAAAGAATTAT
>JAQGCP010000716.1:0-15077 GCA_034699885.1 Acrobeloides thornei | reverse complement strand
GCTTCTCTCTAGCTATTAAAAAAAGAATTAATCGTAAATCCTCAAGTCGGATGAATTAGAGTCGCAAAAAAACATAAGTTAATACGCCAAAATAGGCTTAATTTTGTCATTTTTGCATAAAATTTTTCTAAGTAGTAAAGTGGTGAACCAAAATGGCATTGATTTTTTAAAAATGCCCCATCATGCGAGGAATCTTTCTATAACAAATTTATTTGCAATACATTTTCCTGTAAAAAGTTAGCCGCTTTCAAAGGTACATACCTCAAACCCCTCCCCCCATAAAAAACATAACTTGAAAAAATCGTACAACTCCACAGAAATTCGTGCCAAATTTTTTTCTTGCCTTATAACATTCCTTTACATTAGATCTCCAAAATAAACCCATTTTGGAAAAAAATCCAAGCGAGGGCCACGAACTGCACTTTAACCAAAAAGTTATGCAACTTTGGAGTTGGCTTGCGGAAGCAAGTAGTCCATAAATAGCCTAAGAAAACATTTCTAAAAGAGATTTCACCACTATGAAAACACATATTCTAGTATACCTGTATAGAGACGGCTTTGCTCTAGCTAATAAAAAAAGAATTAGGTCTTAAACCCTCAAGGCTGAGAAGTTAGAGTCGAAACAAAACAAGTTTTTGACCAAAAATGGGTCAAAAAATGGACAATTTGTATAAATTTTTTCTAAGTATCTAAATCAAAACTCCTATTATAACTTCTTGTCGTAAGTTACGGCTTGATGCGAGGAAACTTTTTACACCAAAATTTTTAGCTGAAGCTTTTCCTATAAAAAGATAGCTGATTTTGAAAGGGCATACCTTCCAAACACTATATGAGTACTATAACTTCGAACTGGCATAAAATCACATAGGAATTTCTCCCAATGATTTTGATAGCGTACCCTGACAGGTCTCATCGAGATCTGCAAAATGAACTATGTTTCGATTCAAAAGCTCAGGGGTTACATATTATTAACTTTAGCCTAAGGCCTAAAACGTTACTACCTTGACACCCTAGAGACAAGGTAGTAACGTTACTACCTTGACACATAACCGGTCGAGTCGAAACTGTCTAAAAGTCGATCAAGCCGAATCGACCGGTTTTGATAGACTTTGGGTACACTACTGTGGACTCTCCATTCTCGTAGCGCCGCCACTGCAAAGAGGATTTTTTGGGGAGCGTGTGGCCCAATAACTTGTATTTTATTTACCATGAATCAAGCTAAAATTAATAGTCCAACCAAGATTAATATACCGACCCAAATTGTTCAATTCTTGATGTGCACCAGCCGTAAAATAAACGTACAGTTCTGTATCGGTGGAATAATAAGATTCGTCGTCGGATGAATACGTTCCACTAAAATAACCGAGATAAAATCTTGTTTTAAAAATGTTCAAATACTTCATTATAACACTTCCATTCTTTGTTTTGATCAATAAATTATCGATACTATTATTTGCTAGAAAATATATGGGCAAAATTTGTAAAACCATTCCACGAACGCTGACGGATATCTATAATAATCAGACATAAAAACAAGTACAAGGTGCCCCCACAAAAAATGGCGCTTTTGATTTTTGCGCTATTTTTTCAATTTTTTAATTTTTATCAAAATAACCCTATAGGCGGTTTTCTATGCGAGAAATCGATTGTGCGCATTCCCAAACCTTGAAAATGTTTCCCGATCCTGTATCAGATTATTTTCGCTTCAATACACACATCTCTTACATGAATCAGAGAAGCGTTTTCAATATTCGGAAATACGCGCAAACACTTCACAAAAATAGAAGCAAATTAAAATAATTTTTAAAAATGCAAAAAATTGAAGGCAGCGGTAGTCGAACCTGTAACAAAAAGCTCGTAGTTCAGAACACTATCCACTGCACCACCCAGGCTTTTGATCAAAGTAATTATTTTTAATTTATATACTCATGCTAGAGAATGCTCGCAAAACCACAACGGTAGAAATTTCGTTGGATAATTTGTTTTCTTAGTTAACTCACTTTCATTAATCTCGTGAAAAATTTTTGGAAAATTCGAAAATCTCACTGAGACACTTCCCTACTGTTCCTAGTCAGACCCACCCTCTCTCTCTTGATTCTCCCTCTTTGACCACTTTACTTACTGGATGATTCCTAAGCAAAAAAATCAAAAACAAACCGTCCAACTACAATTTTTGTTTTGACAATATGTAAAATCTGTGGTTGGATACAAGACACCCGCTTGTGTTGATTCGGTTAAAGTAATATTCGACGAAGAACACTCACATGCTAAATTCAGCAAGTTCTTAAGTTAAAGCTTGAGTTAAAAAAGTTAAAGGGGGCCAAGTTCTTAATATATATAGTTTTTAACTATAGGGCAAATTTACTGGGTGCTCCAAAAATTGCATATTACGATTTTTGCGCGATTTTTTCAAGTGTTTAAACTTTCATCTAAATAAACATATAAGGGTGTCGGAATTAAAGTTTTTCAGACCGCCTCAAAAAGCCAGTCGACTCCACTGAAATCTTCTGATTCCATTTTCTCCATTTTTCTCTCTTCTGAATCCATTTTTTTCACAAAAAATGATTTCAGAAAAGTCAGAAGAGAATAGAGTCAGAAGATTTCAGTTGAGTCGACTAACTTTTTGAGGCTTTTTTTGAGGGGGATCCCAAAAACTTTTAATTTCAACGCCCTTACACGGCAGAGTAAAGTGTGCAAAAACTTGAGACACCCCAAAAAACTTAATAAAACGCTTATTTGCGTTGCTAATAACATGTTTACAAAAGAATTATGGCACTAGGCCTTTCGCTACCGTTAGGGGGTTTTATCGAGGCGGCCTTCCGCTTAAAAAAGCATTTTTCATAAAAAGTTTTTGGAAAAAATCATAAGGGGAGCCTTATGATTTTTATCAAAATTTGGACAAAAAAGTTTAAAAATATAACGCGGACTTTTATGTAAAATTGTCTCATCCAAAATGGGATCCTAGCGTCGCCTATGATTGTCATCTCCCAAATTCGGACCTAGATCAAGCCAATATTTAGTGTCCAAATATGAAAAAAAATTTACCAAAATTATCCCTCTGCACATCTTGCCCATTTCCATGTTTCCCATCAGCCAAAACCATGCTCACCACCACAAAAAATATCAAAAATACCCAATTTTTCTTCATTTTAACACAGTAAATAACCAAAAGTTCAATGTTTGCCACCACTTTTATACTCATTTTTTTATCACAAGATTTCTTGACCACAAGACTTTTTTACTACTACCTCTCTTATCATTGTTGGTAAACTCGGACATGTTAACATGCTTCGGGATTTTCGTAAATATCAACAAATTTTGTGTCGGATGTTTAAAAAAGGGAATATTTTTAACCGGGTTGAGGCTATTTTTGGGTAATTTGCTGATAATACATGTTAGTCATAAGTGCAAAGGTGTTTACACAATCATACCCAAGATCAACAGCTTATCAGCTGTAAAGTAGGTCAATTTTGGCTATGTTTGACTTGTTATGGGCTATTACAAAAAATTTGAAATTTAATTTTAAACAATTATTTTTTTACAGTTCTTTTATTTTTGCAAAAAGCGCATTTGCACTATTTCTTTGTTCTATAGTCAACAAGCATTAATTTACCACTGTAGAAAACCACCATCAATCAATCCCTAACATCCCAAACCGTTGCAGTTCACGTCTGTTTCAAGCTGCAATAAGTCTGTGCCAACTTTTGTTTTTCGATCATTTTTGATACTCGGGGTTTTCGGCTATGGGGAACTCGAATCCGATGAAATTATCAAGTTTTGAACACATTTGTTTATAATAAAAATCAGCTTTAACAACGTTTATATAACTCTCTTTACTCTCTATAGATTGATTTTCGCTTCAAAACACCGATCCCCTCCCTGAATCAGGGTCGAGGAAGCGTGTTCACGGTTCGAGAGTGCGTGCAATCAATTTCCCGCCTAGAAAAACCTTTTTTCTTATAAAAATCCGAAAATGTTTGACCTCGTCTCTATTCGACCTATTTGCATATTTTTTGTCAGGACTTGGAGACTTGAAAAATCTACTAGACCCGAACCTATTGCACCCATTGCTCAGTTCCCCACCCAGATTCCGACACTACAGGGGTCTTACTATGCGAGGAGTCGATTGTACGCATTGCCGAACTTTGAAAACGCTTCCCTTACTCAGGGAAAAGATGTGTATATTGAATCGAAAATATGCTAATACAGGGTCAATGAAGCGTTTTCAAGGTCCGGCAATGCACTCAATCGATTTCTTGTATAGAAAAACCCCTATATGGTTATTTTGGTGAAACATTTGAAAAAATAGCAAAATTTCCATTTTTGGAGCACCCTGTATTTTTGAAGATTTTTAATTAAATTTATCAATATCAATTTAAAAAATTAAAATATTAAAAAAATATTTCAAAAATAAATTGACTTCCAAATTTTCGTCGTCAAAAACTCTTCCACATTGGTCGAAACCCCATCTACAAGGCCACAATCATATAAGGCTATTTTATCCAGTACAGTTGAACTTTTTGGGGTTAAAAGTACCATTGCTTTTCAATTTTTCATTTTGAAAGCGAACCTAAAAATTATAATAAATTTTATCTTGTTATATAAATATGCATATTTGATGCCAATTTCGAATAAATATGCAAATTTTGAGTTGAATATACGAATTTTGATATGCAAATTGTAATACAAAAATTTCATTTTTAAGCCTACATGTCTTAGTGATAAATAAGCATTCTTGTCCAACTTTTCCGCATTCGGCTCTTCCAAATACGTTCTATTAAATAATCTTTCATACCAACATGTCAAAGCGCCAAAGTCAAAGGTTGGCATGAATTTATTGATAAAAAGTCTGGGGATTTTTGTCAGCCTTTCTAGGTCTTCTAAACCAAAAATGCAAAGTGCATGGCGAAGATATTTTGTTGGGCAGTTTTTCTTGTCGTACCATACGGAGAATCTGTAAAAGCGCTCGAGTTAAACTTCTTGAGAAGTGAGACTTGGCTAGCTCGGAGGCGGACACTTTTTCAAAAAATTTCGGAGAAAGTGTCATATATAAAATTGATTGGAAGAGTATCTGGCTAAATTTTGAGAGGGTGGTAGACCCAAAAATGAGGTGAAGGTGCTAAAAAAAGTTCATTTACCTAGTTATATGATTTGTACCTATACCCTTATCCAGACAAGCATGGGTAAAGCCACCAGGAGCATCAAGTGCATCCGTGGCCTGTAGAGTAGGGATCATAATTTCATCGATGCCAAACGATTTGGCTTCAAGTTGTCGCATTAATTTAGTCAAATTTAGGTCAATGGTCATGAAATCCACCATTTCTCGGGATAATGAGCTTTCGACATAGCCCTTTGCCCAATTGAGTTTTGGTGGGAGGCCGTGTGCTCCGATGAGGTTTTTTGAGGCTAAAAAAGTTAAAAAAACAAATTTTCGGAAAAAATCGATTTTGGAAAAGTCAATCTTCACACAAAAATCAATTTTTTCGAGAGAAAAAATTGAAAATTGGCTTAGGCATATGTAGAGCACATCCTTACCATTTCGAAACAAGTTCAACCCTTCAAACGTCCAATTCAATTTCGTATTAACCCTGTTCATCGTCGGATTTCCAACTTGCACATCATTAGCCCCATTAAACCAAGTAAAAATTTGCACAAGTTCATAGTTTATCTTCGCTACTATATCATGATTCTAAACCCGAATTTTCAAATTTTATATTAAAACGAAAACCTGCAACAACATGACATATCTCCATTTAAATTTTTGCAGTGCATATAAACATTCGACAAAAGCGGGCCACATATTATGCCCGGCACTGTCGACCTTATATTCCTGAGTTGTTGCTATGACGTTGGGGAAACACTTGGTGAGATTATGAATGCGATCATGGAAAATGTTGTTCGCTTTTTTGTCAATCATATAGCAATAGGAATTTTGAGGGGTATAACTGGCAGCTAGTTCCATTTCGAGGAAGAGATAGTCCTAAAATTGGGTGTTAGTTTTTTTGCATAGCTCCCAGAATAACTTACAGTATAAACAATCCTGACAAATGCCAATGGAAATTGGGCTTCAAAATCCGTCCTTGGCTTCACTGGAAAATATGAACGGTTCTTTATAGAATCGCAATCGGTCTTGAGATCTTTCTCGTCCTTATATTTAATCCTAGATTTGGCATAACTAACATTTTTGTTGGGCAAGATCAAATTTTGAATATATTCTTTCGAGTTGTCCCCATACATTTGAGCACATTGGAGATCTTTGGCTATCGGGTGTTTTATGAAAAATGGCATATCTCCATTTCGTTGAACGATGTCTAATGACATAATTTTCGAATAGTCTAAAATTTGACTTTTAAGAGACGATATCACGAAACTTCGAACCAAAAATGTCCGTAGTAAAAAAGTTGTTCAAAAATATTTTAAAACATATCATACCCCCGTTTTTGGGGTCGAAACACACGAATTTGAAGTCCGTTTTTTGATCCGACTTAACCATACTGAGATACGTGGTTATGCTTTGCAAAATATATGGTAAACTTCAAAAAATCATAACTCCCAAACCATAGCTCCATATGAAATGGTTTTGGTGTCATTGGATTCCTCATGACTTCTACTACATTTTTCATATATATGATCCATTCAAACTGATATGGTTTAGAAGATAGAGCGATTTTTCCGATTTTTATGGTTATTTTTAGGGGTCCAAAAGTTACTTTTTTTGCTCTATCTTCTCAGTGGTCGGCGAGCGCCATTTTTCATTGGCTCTAAATTTAGCTCCTGTTACCAGCATTCCAACGGCACCATGATCGAGGCAAATCTCGGAATCCCACCGGAAACATACGCATATAAGCATATGTAAAAATTGAAAATTCTTTAGATTAGCGAAATTTGCTATAATTTAATTAATTTTACATTTTTCTATTTCATGTTAAATTGTTAAGTCTTATTTTTTATTTTTTTTATTTAACGAAACTTCTCCATTTTACATCACCATGAATTTTTTTTACTTTGATAGGCAAATTGTTCATATTTGATTGTGTTTCGTGAAGATTAAAAACACCAAAGAATAGAATACGTTTGATTTGACGTGATAAGTCTTTTAATATTAAACGAGACATGTCTGTTTGTGTTATCCATCGTGCAAATGTGAGTGTAAGTGTACAATTGACCAGAAAGACGATGCAGGATGTGCAGAAGAAATATCGAATACTATTACTTGTGGAGGTAAATGATTCAATGCAACGAATATGTTTATAAAAAATCAATAAATCTTTTTAAGACGCGGTCTCTATAATGGTCTAACATAATGTGCCCCGACTTTTTTAGATACTCTATGTTTTGTTCTAGATCGACAGTAGGGGGTGATTTTAAGAGCCACTTTCTTGAGAAATCGAAGATCCCTTAATATCCAGGCGACAAGGTATTGAGTTGGGCTCCCAATTGTTATGTAGCCGGATAGTACCCGCACTCTGATGAAAAAGTCCTTTACCTCAAAAATCAAGTCGTCATATTTCTGAGGGATATGCTAGTTTTCGAGTTTTTTAGGTACCTCAAAAGTCGTATTAAGGAAAAATCTAGAATATAAATCCGATGCAGATGATTTCGGAAAGAAAGCCAAGATTCTGAGGATTTCAACGACACTAAAATCATCTGCATCGGATTTATATTCTAGATTTTTCCTTAATACGATTTTTGAGGTACCGAAAAAACTCGAAAACTAGCATATTCCCCAAAAATACGAAGATTTGATTTTTGAGGTAAAAAACTTTTTTTCATCCCAGTATGGGTACTATCCGGCTACATAACAATTGGAGCTCAACTCGTCACTTCAAACTTTGTCGCCTACGACCTTCGGCTTTTCAAGAAAGTGACTCTTAAGCATTTTTTATTTTTACCACAAAATCGGGAAATTTACCCTCATGGAGCTAGGGGGCTGGGAAGGTTTTAGGGTCAAAAATTTTTTTGACCCAATGACTCCAAATATAGTATTTTCGGGTAAAAAACCATCGATTATTGCCCCTTAATTTTCTGTCAATTTTTCGAGGTGTTTCATATATGGAACAGTAGCCAAAATGAGTTAAAGATACGATCTCTGCAAGGGTTGACAATGCTCAGGGATTTTCAAATTGCTAGCGAAATTTTTGTTCACGATAGGTCACAGCTAGGCCAAATTTTAATGTTAAAAACATGTATTCTGGGTGAAACAGGACCAGTGTGAGATTTTCAAGCCACGTGAGCACCAAAAAATAGATTTTTTCGCATAGAATTACTCCTAATAGGATCATTTAAAAAAATCGAGTATCTAAAAAAGTCGGAGCCACATTATGTTGGACCATTATAGAGATCGCGTCTTAAAAAGATTTATTGATTTTTTATAAACATATTCGTTGCATTGAATCATTCACCTCATAAGTAATAGTTTCGATATTTCTCCTGCACATCCTGCATCGACTTTCTGGTCAACTGTACACTTACACTCACGCTGGGTGACACAAACAGACATTTCTAGTTTAATATTAAAAGACTTATCACGTCAAATCAAACGTATTCTATTCTTTGGTGTTTTTAATCTTCACGTTTTTAATCTTCCTTTAATATTCAGGCGAATATTAAGAGAAGATAAACAATCATGTCTGATAGGCTTCAAACTTCGTGAAGCACAAAACACCTGTGAGATGGCAATGGTCTGGAATACAATATCATGCAGAAACTATAGCCAACGATCCGAATTGATGTGACAACCGAAGAAAATGTTCTTGGTCAAAAACTAGTCGAAAATACAATTTTATGAGCAACAAAAATTATATAAGAACAAAAACTGTTACTCTTATCCAAGAATTTTATATTACACCAACAAAATTATTTATATTGCTTAAAGAGGGTGTAACATTTATGGCTTATTCTCGAAAAATCAAAAAAAAATTTCTGATTTATTCTAAAAACCGACTTTTTAGGGTAATTCTAAGCGAAAAATCGATTGCGCGCATTATAGGAGCATGAAAACGCTTCCTTGACCCTGATTCAGGGAAAAAAGTTCATTTTTTGAATCAAAAAATGTCATTTTCGATGTCTAGGCGTCGTTTTCATATGGGGACCGGAATCGAACCCTCGCCTGTTGGCTCCATTGAGGCGCCTTTTACCCACTTGGCCATCCGGGTCGTCTGACCTAGGGTTTTCGTTCGGACTTATATACTTATAAACCCGCCTTTTTTGTAGAACCTGGTGTGCGCAGGATAATTTTTTTAATAACCTTTTCAAGCTGCAATAATACCATGCTTACCCCTACGGCATGACAAAGTGTGGCTCAAAATGGGACCAACGAAATTCATCGAAAATTTAAATGGAAATTGACCTATAGGGTGTTTTTTTTGCGAGGAAACGCATCCCTGATCCTGAATCAGGATCAGGTAAATTGAAGGGAAAATTAACTAAACGTCGAATTTACGCCGGAAAACCGGCAGCCGGGGAGTTTTTCTAGACGGGGAATCGATTGCGCGCATTCCCGAAACCTGAAAACGTCCTGATTCTGAATCAGAGAAGGGTTAGGTATATTGAAGGGAAAATTAACAAATTTTCACAAGAAAACCGGTTGTTTAGGTGTTTTTTCTAGGAGAGAAATCGATTGCGCGCATTTTCAAAGTTTGGAAATGCTTGCACGACCCCGATTCATTGATAAAGAAATATAGTTAATATTGATACAACGATTATTAAGCTTCAAAAACCATTGAAAATTTATTTTGCATAAAATAACCTCACAAAGTAACATTCACAAAAATAAAAAACAATACATTTAGATACAACACACCTGTATTACCAACCACACAGATATAAATTTTTCTGATGGGAAAATCTGGTAGGGAAAATCAAGCGACCTACTTCTCGGAGACGATTAAAACGAGTATAGACTTCCTCGATAATGTTTGTGCTGTATAAAATGCCTTTTCTGGCTTTTTATGAGAAAACTGTCGATTCTTTTGGCTTTGTATTGTGACCGGTCTAAATATCTATCTCTTATGTTGGTACATATCCGAGTGCACACATCCAGCCAGTGGCTAATCAACATCTCTTTCTGCCTCTGAGCAGCTCTTTAGTCTTGCCGCTGGCTTATCTGTGTGTGCTCGTTCTCAATGTTGTAAATCAATAAATATAATTTGGGAACCACAACATCTACAAAATACCGTACACAGTATTTCCGGAGAAATTCTCAAAAACATTTAAAGAAGTTTTGAAATGTCAAGTTTCTAAACATTAAACGACCATAAAATCTCCATACTTGGCAAGGCTAAGTTTCTTTGGTTCTGCTCTTCTAGTACGTCCGCTACGTGTTTCTATTTATGACAAATGATAAACATTTTTGAAGTACAAAAAGGCATTAGTCTACAAAACATTCCATCAGAATTACCTCAAAAATGTGCCAGCATTCATTTATCATCTACGCTGGTCAAATTTGCCTTATTTTCTAAAACTTTGAATTCTCAAGATTCTGGAAAGTGGGCCCCCTAAATTGTGCCCGAACACCTTATATTTGCCATAGTTTCCATCTAAAAAATGATCTAATAGTTGTAACCTAAGTTTTTACTGTAAACTTTTGCTGAGGAGATATTGCATAATTAGTAAAAAATGTCAGTTTTTTCGACAATAATTATGCAACCAGAAAGAGTTATGGCATGATTTTGGTGTCATTCGATTGCTACAAAATCCGGCTTTCTAACCACTCCAAAACTATCAGGATTAGCTTTGTATTTAAAGAGAAATCCTCAAAACATTTTTAAAAGAGAAATCCTCAAAACATTCGAAACTTTTTTTTAAAAAGTTTCGAAATGTCAAGTTTCGAAACATCAAACGACCCCTTTTTCATTGTTCTCATCAAATCATTTGTAACAGATCAGGGTTTAAAAAGGTCATTTAAAAACGATTGTTTGCATAATGCGTGGTATTTTTTTCATAAAAATCCTATGACATTAAGCTAGAATAGAATTCTAGACGAAAAATATATAAAATTCGAGAAAAATTTGACGATAATCGAAAATGGCAATGGCATTTCACGTGAATTTTTTTGTACAAGCTTGCGTCAAGCATAGTCAAACATTGCTTTCGAAATACCGCCTCATAAAATTGTTTTTGAATATTTAAAACATTTCCGGACCCTTTGTATATGCTCATTTATATCAATAGACTTTCCATTTCATATCGTATCTTCCATTTCAATTAGTGTCCGATCTCGGGTTTGGAATCGACCTCTTGTCCAGAACGGGATTTTTTGGGTTGAACTATGGCGGGATTAGGAATTATGGAAAATTATCACCAATGCAAAAAATGTCGTAAGATTTGGTGCCACAAAAAATGTCTCGAAAATTTTGTGTTGCAAAATAAGATCCTATCGAAATTCGTTTTTTGGAAGGAGATATACATCAGTAATCGTTAGCTATGTTTTTAGTAATCGATAGAAAGTCTAACGGTTACTGATGTATATCTCTTTCTAGAGAACGAATTTCGGCACAATAACTTTTGTCACGAGTTTTATCAAGCTAACTTTTGTCACGTAACTTTTATCACTCTAACTTTTGTCACGCTAACTTTTGTCACGGATATAAAAGCGAACTATTTCCGATCACCGATACACTTGTAATTCTATCATCGATGCTCTTGTAACAGCTATTTTTCGTAACAAAAGTTACTTGATAAAAGTTAGCGTGACAAATCAATTCGTAACAAAAGTTATAGTGCCCGACTTTCGATAGGATCTTTTTTTCAAAACTATGTAACCAATGCTGATGAACAACTTTGTAGCACATCGTTTTCAAATCCGAGTTAACCATAAAAAGTTACAACAAAAAAACTACACATATAAAATGCCGGTTTTCCGATTAGAGACCATTGTTCGGGATGTGATTGAACACTAACTTCAGTTTCTGTCGACAATAATAATCAGGATTCAATGAGCACATCCTACTCATTTGGAACCAAAATGGTCATAGCAATACAAATAAAGCTATACCTGATTCTTGTCTTCATCAAATCATTTGTAACAGATCAGGTTTCAAAAGGGCATTTAAAAACAATTGTTTGTGTAAGGCATGGAATTTTTTTCATAAAAATCCTATGACATTAAGCTCTATAATAGGTTTCTAGACGAAAAATGTAAAAAATTCGAGAAAAATTTGATGACAATTGAAAATAGCGATGGCATTTCATGTGAATTTTTTGTCTCAGCGTCAAACATCAATCGTAGTCAAACATTCCTTGGCTACACAACAATTGCTTAAAAGGAGTGAAAAAACATCAAGAGACACACTCAAATTATTAATTTCTATTAGCCGAACATGAAGCTTTTGTCAATTGTTGTATTGACCGTTGTTGTAGCTATTTCTCTTGGACAGAGAGGTATATTCAAGTCGAAAATCAATAGACCCTTCTCTATGGAGTGGGGAACATATTGAGAACATCTCCCCCCCCAAATTTGCCTGTACTCAGGCACCAATGAACAATGTTTTGGGTTATTGAAACGACCGGCAATACGTGGGGCCATTGATGAGTTACAGCAAAATTGCAATAACACTTACTGGGCATCCCTGAGCTACTAAACCTGCACTGGGACGCGCTTCGCGCGGTTAGCCAGGTTTTTTGACCCCTTACCGGTCAATCGGTTTTTCTCGGGACCCTTAAAGTCTTTTCACTTAATTTAAAAAGTAATCGTTAGAGGAACAATCGATTAGATTTTGGTGTAAATCCGCCTTATTTTGAATTTTCTAAATTACTTTGAAGGGGGTATATGGGAGATTTTGTACCCCTGCCTTCCCGAAGTGTTTTCATTCTAAAGCTCGGTCAGATTCGGTACAGAGCGGCCCAAAAAACTTGCCGAGTCGAATAAAATGACACAAAAATTATTAAATTTGAACATTGTTTTGGGTTATTGAAACGAAAATATGAAATCAAGGTTTTCGTTTCAATAACCCAAAGCACTGTGCAAATTCAATAATTTTAGTGTCATTTTATTCGTCGTCGACGAGTTATAAAAAATTCTGCATTTATTTTTTCCCAATTGTTCAAGGAGTTTGAATTTTATAATGTTTTTTTTAAAAATCGTTTCAATAAACAATCTTGTTGATGCCTGAGTACAGGCAAATTTGAATTTGTTGCAATTTTTTTCGCTCATAACTTTTAACCCTTAGATTTTCGAGTAGTGCTGTAAAAGCAAAAAATGTTCAAAATTTTGTGCTCTATCACATGGCGTCAACTCCCCAAAAGTAGACTGGTCCTTTAAGTTTATATGAGTTTATTTATAGGAGGACAAGGTGGATTTGGAGGACAAGGTGGATTTGGAGGACAAGGTGGATTTGGAGGACAAAATGGATTTGGAGGACAAGGAGGACAACATGGACCTGGAGGACAAGGTGGACAAGGAGGACAAGGTGGATCTGTAGGACAAGGTGGACAAGGAGGACAACATGGACTTGGAGGACCACAAAATAACCAATTTGGTGGATCTGAGCAGTTTGGTGGTAGTGGTGGATTTGGTGGATTTGGGCAGAATGGTCGTGGTGGATTTGGGCAGTTTGGTGGATTTGGTGGACGTGGAGGTAATGGTGGACGTGATGAAGGAAGAGGTCGTGGCGGTGGACACCACAGCCGAAGCAGTAGCAGTAGCTCAGAAGAACACCACCATTCCAGACCTCAAACTGGTGCAACTGGTTCAACTGCACCCAATCCATCTTCAAACGCCGCTCCAGGAACGGGAGCAACAGCTCCGCCACCACCAGCAACAGGTGCACCACCAACGGGACCACCACCAGCAGGAACAGGAGCTCCAGGAACAGCACCTCCAGCCGGCGGACGTTAAACGAATGCATCAAATGTGCTATTTAATTTTCATGTGATTCAAATTTATTTGCAGTATTGAAATTGTTACGTATCATAAATTCTTGTTCATGCTTTCTTTTAAAGGGTAAGAATTAGAGACTAATCTCTGAACATTTTTTTGCCAAAACAGCCTATATAGACCTAAAATCATGCGAAAAATCGATTGCGTGCATTCCCGAGCGTGAAAGTGCTTCCTTGACCCTGATTCAGGGAATTAGATGTGTGTATTGAAGTGAAAATCGAAAATTTTTAAATGTCTTCCTTAAAATCATATTTCTGGGGGTAATTCATGTGAGGAATCGATTGCGCGCATTCCCGAATCTTGAAAACGCTTCCCCGATTCAGAAAAATGAATAAATGTTGGTGTGTCGAAAAAATGTCGAAAAAACTGACATTTTTTACTAATTATGATCGCAAAAATAACATCCAAAAGTGTTTCCCGCCAGATTTTTATGCCATTGGAAGCAGCTCATTCTTATAATATTCAGTCTATTAGACTGACGTAGTATCAGTTTCATTTTTGTCGAAAAAGTCAAAAATTACGTAATGTTTGACAAAATCGGATCCAGTTATGTCACGTTAGGGTATTTTTCGACCAATTACGTTACCATGAGGCATGGTGGGGTAAAATGCTTAAAAAAACCGACATACTTCTAAAATTCAAAACGGTTTATGCCATTGAAGTCAGCTCATCGAGCTGAAAAAAACGAGTACCATATCATGTTTTCAGTCCCTATATTCATATGGCCGAGTGGTTAGCGCTTTAAACTTACAGTTTATAGGCTCGGGTTCGAACCAGACGTTTTTACGTTTGCGTGAAATTTTTTACACATGCCTATTTTGCATTTATAGAGTATTTTTATGGTACTATTTGTCATATTTATGCATATTAGTTATTATCGTGTTCCCCATGTCCAAAAATCCCTGAGCACAACAAATTTTGGGTGCTGGATGCTAACACCTTTTCGGGCCCTGATTCCGTTGTCAGTTTTCCTAGTGCCACGAGAACCCCAAAAAGTTCGAATTTTAGAGATATCGTCTCTTAAAAATTTATCTCTGGACCAATATTCAGAGTATGAAAATTCCAAATAAAAAAATTCATGGAAAATGATAAAAATTTTATGGGAAATCTCGAAGATTGGCATGTAGAGAAGAAGGCCAAAAATAGACGTGCAAAAAGTGAAAGGAAAAATGTTGGGAAAACTGAACCACTTGCAGCA
>JAQGCP010000715.1:0-15083 GCA_034699885.1 Acrobeloides thornei | reverse complement strand
TTTTCTGAGAATTTTCAACTTAAAAATAAGCATTTCTCAAAAAAATTTTCGCCTGCGGTGAGATTTTTTTAAATAAAATTTTTCACCAAAATTGTCCAATTTTTTCCATTTTTCAACAAAACAATTCCCAAATTAGACATTTTTTTTAAAAATTAGTCATTTTATGACCATTTTCAGCATATAAATAAGCATTTTTCAAAAAATTTTCGCCTGCGGCGCTGATTTTTGCGTTAACAAAGATTTCAACAAAATTGTTGTCAAAAATTTCTGAGCGTTTTCAGGTTAAAAGTAGGTGTTTTATAGCGAAAAACAGGCGAGTTAAGATGATTTTTGAAATTTTTTTTAAAACTCAAAAAAATTGCCTTGGTTCCTCCCCGTGACGTACGCAGAGGAGGGCACGCCCCCCCCATAACGAAAAAATGTAAATTTTTTCTAATGGCCTTATGTTTTTCCCAAATTTTTTTTTCAAAGATTCTAATGGTCTCCAATTATGATTTTTCACCAAAAATGACCAAATTTTCACTAAAAAATTCAAAAATTTTAATTTTTTTCACCAAAAATCGTTATTTTTTCATCACAATTTTTCATTTTCTGAGAGTCTTCAGCTTAAAAACAAGCATTTCTCAAAAAATTTTTTGCCTGCGGCGCTCGTTTTTTGCTTTACCACAAGTTTTTTTCAACAAAAAATTTTCGCACTTTAAGGCGCGAAAAACAAGGGAACCAAGGTGGTTTTTAAAAATTTATTGAAAAATCGAAAAAAATCATAAGGGTTCCCCCTTATGTTTTTCCCCAACAATTTGGAAAATTTCCGGAAAAAAACATAAGGGAGGACAAGGCAAATTTTTGAAAATTTCCGGGTAAGGCCCCCATAAAAAATTTCTGGATACGCCACTGAAGCAGAGATGTTTTGGGAATGGGAATTCCCGGAATAGTATTGGGAATAGTGGAAATGGGAATTCACAAAACTCAAAAATCATTTTGGGAATGGAAATTTCCATTCCTAAAATGATTTTTGAATTTTGAGAATTTCCATTCCCAAAATGAAATTCCCATTCCCAAAACATCTCTGCCTCGAAACCTGTTATTTTCGAATAAAAATTTGAAAATTTAAAAAACTTGGTTTGGACAATAAATTTTTAATCTAAAAAACTATGTAAAGATGATATAAATCATCAAATAATTTAATAAATATGTTTGCTTAATTTTGCTTAAATAGACCGAAAAGATTATAAATGCTTATTTTTGAGATTTGAAAATGATTACAAATGCTTACTTTTTGAACTCTTCGTGCTTAAAACGATGATTTGCCGATGGGACCCCTGTATATGACAAAGATCGGCATTTTTGACCCGGTTAAGTGACTTTTGTCAAGGACGGAGTTTGAAAAAATGTAGAGCATACTCCCGCGAAAATTTTGGCATATTGGGTTTGGCTGTTGGATACCAATTTGACCAAATTATGGCCATTTTATTCTTAAAAGATGGTCTTTTTTTATGTTTTTAGTGTTTTCAGCCCAAAACCTATGTTAACTTTATTTGTCCTAAAAATGAGCTGTTTTAACATTTTGATCGATGGCGAGAAAATTATGATCGTTTTTAAGAAAATTTGATAAAGCTTTGAAAACTAACATTTTTGCTCTAAACCTGGACCACGAATCTGAATCCTAAAAAAAGTTTTCAAAATTGCTCAAAACGATCATTGACAAAAGACACCGTAACTGGATCAAAAATACCGATCTTTGTCATAGGTCAAGCCAATCGTCGTAAAAATGTGCGCTTAACCCTTTATCGAAGCGAAAACTTTCTATAGGTATTTAGATAAAAGTTGTAGGGAAGATTCTAACCTTTCACATGAATGATCAAAGAGGTCGCAAATCAATGTCTACGAGGAGGTTTACCAAAAATACTAAAACGTTTGGACTATTTTAAAAATATTTTTTAAATATGCATTTTTACAATATTTTGGGGGCTCCACATGTTTTTATTAGCTTTATCGTGTTCAACGTAAAAAACTGCAACAGAATAACTCGTTGGCACAATTAACTAATTATTGATGTTGTTGTTTTCTTCTGCATTTTATGTACATAATTTTCTAATACATCGGCCTTCAGAATTTATTGGAAAAAGAGTGGTCGAACATTGAAATTTAACAGTGGATTCAGAACTGCGAAATCTGATTGGTAGAGGATTATAAATTCCAGCAGTAAAATCATCTACATACTAAAAATAATAATAGTATTTACATTTAGGGAACTGTTTAGACCTTACACTTGTTGAGTGAAGGACTGGCATTAGTGTTTCTGACTTATATGGTCAGAAATATAATATACCGAAGGAAAAACAATATATTTTTAATTTTTAAGCATCGTGTTTTCCTTCTTCCGAGGTTCAAGAAGGAAATTTCCGAGGGTGACTCATAGCGGCACTTTTCACTTACCCCTCAAAAATAGATCATCAAATCCCCTAGAATATCTCAAAAAATTTCTCTTTTGTGTATTTTATCAAGTGGAATACCAACTTTTATTTGCATTCTAAATTTGAAGCGGCCTTGGAAGTATTAATCTTTACCTGGACATGTTCAAAGAGACTTGGTTCCATGGTGCAACCATTATCATCAATTATCGGATATATTGTTGGGGAAATTGTATCACTAACCGAACAATTGCTTACCCGTAAGCAATATCCCTTATGTGGTTGGCATGTGATTTTATAGTAAAGTTCAGCATTTAAACTCGTTCCTAAAATAATGAAATTTTTAATATTAAACGACAAGTGTCTGTCTGTTTGTGTCACCGAATTTTGTAACCTTAAATCCAATCCCGTTACGACTTAGATTTTTGGAAAGAACTCGATGAGAGAAGAAAAACGACATCAAAATCATAGGGTGTCCTCTCTGGATAAATTAAAAATTCAATTTTTTTTGCCTTTTTAACTTAGGTATTTGGTCAGAAAAACATTGCCTTCATGGCGCAGTTGGTAAAGCATTAGTTTTACAGTCGGAAACGCGCAGGTTCGATCCTCATCCCTCGGAAATATTTTTATAATTTTTTAAACAAAAAATTGTTTTAAACAAAACAATCATTTTATGTAATAAACAAAGAAAACGACATAAATTTATATTTTATATCGGGGACTGAGCGCCTTTGGAGCTCTCGATTCTCTAAAGGTGACTTCAAGCGGCGCACTTACAATGTAAACTTTTTACTCTACAGTAAAATAAATTTTGGATCCCTGCGTGGTTGTGAGAATTTTTTTGAGGGGTACTCTCATAAAAGTGGTGTCAATCGACTTCTCTCATCGTCCCCTACAAGTTTTGTTTTGGCACTGTCGGTTTAAATCTTGCGTTCTCGAACAGCAATTAACAAATAAAAATAACATTAAAACAAACCTGCTAATAACTTTCCTTCGGGACCTTTTTCGTGTATAGTAAACGCGCAGTCAGCTTCTATCTCATTTATTACATTAACGTTATGCTCAATAATTTCTCCAATATTCTTATTAAAAAGAGAAACAAAAATAATATATATTATTATCATGATTTAAGTTATTTAAATTTTGGACATTTCGTTTGTTTTATGAAATAAAAGAGATTAAGAATTAGGTCATTATTTAATTGACAATGATTTCTTACGTTCATAAAACTAGTTTAATAAAATCGTCGTTTTCTATATATCATAAGAGACGCTTAATATTCAGTATATAGGGGAGACGGTTCAGAGCGGATGCGGTACGTTTAACGACCCTTTTTTTAAGTCGTGACCAGCGGCGCAAAGTGGATTTCGGTTTGGGGAAAGGGAGTAACAAAAAATTTTCAAAAATTTACCGTAGTCCTCCTTTGGTTTTTTTTGAAAATTTTGGAAAAAATAAGAGGGGCTAAGGTGATTTTTATCGAATTTTTCACAAAAAAATTTAAACTTGGTCACTTTTATGTTTTTCGCGCCTGTCGGCGAGAAAATTTTTTTTAGAAAATCACGTTTCTAAAGGGGGTGCATTTTACGACCATTTGGGAGAAATTTTTTTTTTAAATGACCCTGTTGGGGTAAAATCATGCAAAAAATCGATTGCGGGCCTTCCCGAAGCGTGAAAATGCTTCCTTGACCCTGATTCATGGAAATAAGAGTGTTTATTGAATCAAATCCAACATGTACTAATTTCCCTGAATCAGGGTCAGGAAAGCGTTTTCAAGTCAGAGAAAAAGATATGGCTCAAACAACATTTTCCACGATATTCGCGGCCCCCCTATAAACCCCTATAATTCAATTGTATATGCTAAAAGAAATTATCGAAAAGCTGTCCTGGGCCGAAGATAAGTCTGAGAAAAATTGGATGTAAAAATATTCCAAACTTTCTGAACATTCTGTAGTATTTATTTTTAAACATTAAAATAAACAAAATACAAAAAATTATTTAAGTTGTATTTAAGAAATATAAATAATGTATGAATAAAAATCATCGAAGATATGGCATTATAAAAAGATTCATGTATAGTCATAAAATTTTTACTCAAGCTTCTATTGCAAATTATCGTCTAACGATTCTGAAATTGGCTTTGGAGTTGAAGAAAGAGAATATTGCTGACTTGATCTTCTTAATAGTTCTTCAAGCCGGCGACGGGCTTTTTGTTCCTTGTCCAGCGTTTTCGCAATTAAAATTAGCTCCTAAAACATCAAAAATTGCTGTTTTAAGGTTATTACTAGTGCTATGTCAAAATTGGTCGACATCGAAATTTTGAGTTTCAAGTTTTGCAAAATCGGAAAAATGAAATTTCATACGAAAATTCACAAATTTTGGCGTTTTTAGAAATACTTTATAAAAAAATGGAAATTTTGCAAATGGATGCGATTTTTTTGTTTTTCGGTGGAAAACGCCTAGAGGAAAATATATAAACAGTTTTGGATCAATTTGAGAAAATTTGAAAAAATCGCAATATTCGAACTTTTGGTGCATTATTATAACAAATAAAGTTAAAGAAAGTTTCAGTTTTGGTACTTTTATCGGATTTGCACCCGCGGTTACTTCTCTATTTTTAGGCCATTTAGTTAAGCGTCACGAGAATTTAGAAGCTTGGTAACGTTTACTCCACAAGATCGATCGCGAAGACCTGGCGGAAATCTGTTGCATTTTGGGCGGAAATAAAAGGTTAGTGCTTTATAGTTAAGACCCCAGGCCAGGAAAATTCAGAATTTTACACAATCATTTCCTAAAATTGTTAAAACCCCGGATGTTGCGCTTGAATATTTTATTCGATGAGTTTAAACTTTTACCTTTTGAACTGCACCAAGTTGATCTTTAAGTGAATATACAGTATCCACAAGGCTCCTAAATTGTAATAGTTATCTTTATATTGTGGTTAGAATTGGGTTCGTTGGTACAAGATAATATTTGGTTATTTCAAGTATCGGAAGCCGAGAGCTAACGCGCTTGGAGGGTTGAAAAAGGGAATCTCCGAGGGTGACTCAGAGTATTTCAATATAAAATGTCAAAATTTTAACATTTTGTCAAAAATTGTTAAAATTTAAACAATTGCATTTTTTCGACTAAAAATTATTTCGCGAAATTTTATTTTTTTTAAAGTTTAGAAATTAAACTAGGCACAATTTTAAGACAACGAGCCTCGTTGGCCTCCTCAGCTCGTTGGAAACTGTAAATTCAAAAAAATAAAATTAAAAGTTGGCAATATAATTTGTGAAACAATGATGTTTGAAATTTACACAAATTTGAAAAATTGTCATGATTTGTTATATCGCTTATCTTACTTTTCTTTGACAACCACTTCGTCTCCTTCAATTTCTTCTACAAAGATCTTTTCTTCATCGGCAACTATTAGCTGTGGTCTCATATCGTCATTATTAGTATGGCTTTTAGAAATATTTGATGTTACTCCTGTTCTAACAGTGCTTATATTCAAATTTGTAGAACCATAATATCCTTCGATAATTTTCATCAAATAAGCATCTTCTTGTTCATCGTTCAGCACTAAACTTCATGGATAAAAATATTTTACTATTTTTCAGAGGCGTAAATTTAGAAAGAATTTTTATGTGGGGGAGAGTGGAAAAGGCCATTATAATATTAACTTACCTCCTTTACGCATTTTTATTTTGAAATTCTTGGAGTCTTCAAGCATGGTACCTCTAGATGCTGGAATTGAACGTAAGCAATTTCCCATCCAAAGCTTATTCGAACGATAATTATTTGACTCGATTGCTTGTTGATAAATTTCAGGTTTATCGTCATCTATGCCTTCTGGAAGTATCATTTCCAGTTCATGGTTTAGTCGAAAATTTGGAATGCCCAAGCTAAAAATTATTTTCACTCTTTTTTAAAAAAAAATTACGATAGTTTTCTTCTTAATTGAGCACGATGAGATTGAGGTAGTTCGGAAATTTGTGGCTTTTTTATAGGCGAAAAATCATCCTTAATTAGTATAATTAAGCATTTTTAAATTTTAAGTAATCTTGCTTACAATTTTCGTAAAATTTTCTAACTCGAACTTTTGAGGCGATGTTGGGGAAATTGTTTGAAGTGAATAGTTATCGTCTTTTGCTATATGAGTGCATGCATTAATAGCTGATATCATTTGAATATAATCTTCATTCGTTAATGCATTGACTTTTAAAATAGCTGTTGATCCTAAAAAAGTTAAACATTAATTATAAATATGAGACATTTTCTTAGATTTATTGTTTTGTCGAGGCTTATTACAGAGGGGCTGAAGTCCCCTTATCTCTCTTTTGGCTAAGCTCCTGGTCACTAGTGTCTTAAGATTAGATAATAAAGTATTGTATTTATCTTGCCGGGTTTAAATATCAAAAACCTGCCTTTATGACAAATTATAGAATAGTTTTCATCATTTTTCAATATACTCAAATCAGATGTGCCAAATTTATCACGCAATGCATAAGAACCTTTATCAAGCAATACTTCTAATAACAATATGTAATAGTCAAACAATATTAAGCATCTATAATAAAATATCATGTTTTCCCAAAAGTTCATGTAGCGACATTTGACATTGGAATATATGTAGGAGGAGATGCCTTCTATAGAGAGTCTGACAAAGGCCAAAATCAAAAAATATCGTTACATGAACTTTTGTGATGATGTGATAAATTCTTAAATTTTATAAAATAGTACCTATCTATTATGCTTTCATCATTTAAAGAATTTTCTGAATTTTTTTCCAAATAGGTTACGGTAACACTCCCCATATATAATATTTCGCCTAATTGTTTAGTATAATCTTCCCCAAACCATTCTTTAATTACTCCTGTTGATAAAAATTCTAGTTGAACTTCTTTTTGTCTTCGAAGATGTAAACAAAAATTCTAAATTTAAATTTTATTTTAATTAAAAATATAAACTAACTGATATATCTCTATACACAATTATAGCACGCTGCAGGTTGCCTTTATCTGAATGTGTCTCTGGTGTGCCTCTTTCAAACTCTTGTAAAAATCTTGGATATTTTTCTAATCGCCTAAAGACCAAACTTAAGCCTGCAATTAATTCTTTTAAGTCCTTTTGATGTGACGATAGAATTTTGACCATAAGATTTCTAAAATAAAATATTTCAAAATTATCATACTATATTAAATGTGTAATGTAAGGGCATTGGAATTAAAAGTTTTTGGGACACCCTCAAAAAGCCAGTCAGCTCAACTGAGATTTTCGGACTACATTTTGGCTCTTTTGAATCTTCTGAATCCATTTTTATGGAAAAAATTGATTCAGAAGAGTCAAAAGAGAAAAAATGGAGTCCGAAAATCTCAGTTGAGCCGACTGGCTTTTTGAAGCGTTTTTTGAGGGAGTCCCAAAAACTCCGGTGCACTTACGCAGCCCCTCGGGGCTGCGTAAAATTAATTACCTTTTTTTATTAATTATATCCATAACCATAGGATGTTTTTCGCAATAAGTCTTCATCAATAACTTTAATTCAGGAGCAGCGACAAGAAATATTTCTCCGATTCTTTGTAATGATACACTTTGGCTTAAATTTTTAACAATTAAATGAGATATTTATCCTTCTACCTGCATGATTTCTCAATTTCATTTAGTAAATTTTTTTTAAATTTTGTTACATCACTCAAATTTGAATTTAAGACAATAAATTCTTCTTCAGATAATCTAGAATTATATAGTAGAACAAAATACCCCATCCCCTACTTATCTTGGTAAGGTTTTCACCAAAATTTACTATTTGTTATTATCACTAAATACGCTGTTAACCTAGGCTTTTTATAGTTTTAGTACTAAAAGATTGAGCGTGAAAATCTGACCTTGCCAAGATAAGTGGGGCCGGATGTTTTAATCCATCCTTTAGTTATTAGTCAATTTTTGCTCTATCTAAACTTACATTTGAGCATTCTTCACATTAAATAAAATTCCTGTTAGTACATGTTGCAATTCTTCAATATGTTGACTTTCATTTTTTAAGTATTCTTCTAAAACTTGATTTCGATAAGTAGTACTGTTTGAATTAAGTGATGCATTGCCGTCTCCATTAGATAAATTAATTCTCTTATTTACATCTAAAACATCAAGTTCTTTAAAGTAATTGATTTTTAAAATTAAGATTTTTACCTAAGGTCTTTTCATTCACTATATCAACAAAATTAGATGGAAACCAACCAATTTTATCGTTAAAGGATCCTTCCCACCAACCACCATCTAGTTGTTGGATAATGATTATTACATCATTTTTAGAAAATGATAGCTAAAATAGTACTATATAATATTTCACTTATAAAAAGAAAGGATCTTTTTTGAAAGAAGTGTGATCGGGTATACCTTTTTGGGTAAAAGACAAAAAAAGTACACTTTTACTGCAAAAGATTTACAGGGTATCCCAATAAAAAGGGCAATTTTTTCAAGTTTGTTAATTTTCAACAAGATAATTTTTAAAAAAAGTACCTCATCATTATTCCGACCAATAAAATTATATTTTGCAATAGCCTTTATTAACATTTTATCTTCATTATTAGAATTATTATGCATTTATAACAACTATCACTTGGAATTAGTACTATAAAATAAACCAAACATATATATTTTAAAAATAAGCTGGAGACCGATCGCCTTCGGCGCTCAACCTCGCTTTCCGAGTGAGCGCCTGCAGCACTTGGCCTCTCTTCTGAGTGCCCCAAGCGGTGCTTCGAGAGGTATCCGAGCGATGTTCCCGATCAGGGATGTGCCATAATCAATTTTTTTCGTAATCGTAATTTTTTCATAATTTAAAATTCGTAAAACGTAATTTCTTTAAAAATTTTGTAGTTTAAACTTCGTAATTAAAAAGTTATAATTTTAAGCCAAAAATAACATTTTCAGTTAAAAATCGCATTTATAAGCTAAATAGGAAAATTTTCTCGATTTTTAATGAAAAAATGTTATTTTTTAGTGAACATTTTGAAAAAAATTCTAGTTTCTACAATATGTATGTCGTTTAATTATCGATAATGTTGAAAATGATGGTGATATTCATTTTAGCTATAAAATTTTCCCTAAAATTTGTGCATCCACTAGTTATTATATGAAAAAACTGCTTCACAGTTTTATGAAACATAGGAAATTGTACATTAAAAACGACAGAATGAAGAAACAGACCGTTTAGTTTTTATACAAATGTATGAAACACTTCAAATTTATGAAACTCTTGAAATAAATTTTAGGATATACCAAACGGTCGCTTGCTTGTAACTAAAATTTTTGTTTATACTTTTACATTTTTAAAACATTAAAGACATTTTTATAAGTAGAAAAATAAAAAACTGTTACCAAAAACGCAACCGTTTGGTATATCCTAAAATTTATTTCAAGAGTTTTATAAATTTCAAGTGTTTTATACATTTATATAAAAACTGAACGGTCTGTTTCTTACATCTATCGTTTTTAACATACAATTATTTATATATATTTTCATTTCTATATTATCAAGATGAATTTTTTAACAAAAAATTTTTGGTTGATTTTTTAAAATAGATTAACTATTGGCAAAATGTTATATACCGTAGTTTTCTACTTTAAAATATTTAAAATGGCCTAAATAAGTTCTATATGAAATATCTGAGCATCTTAGTTCAGTTAAGATTAACTTTGGTGAATACCATTATTTATTCTAAATTTTCGCGCAAACTTATTTTTGTCAAGCTGGAACATTGTCATGACTGATGCCAAAAACGAGTAAGGTTTTTGATTATATTTGGTACCAGAGAAAATCAAAATCAAATTGTTTAAATAACCTTTGAAGCTAGAGTCGTAAAATGGGACGACATGTTTCTTTAGCACCTGCAGGAGCCGGTCCAGCAAATGTGTATTTCTGTCACTAATGGAATATAGTGACCGTCACCCGACCCATCCCATCAGCCGAAAATTGGAAGACATCTCTTCATAAATCCGATTTTTTTGGGGCCACCCTGTATAATTACAAAAAACTTTAGAAATTTCCACCATCAACTGGGATGGTTCTCTTGTCAGTATAATTTTCTTACTTTTGATCAAAATAAGCCTCATTTTGCAATTCAGTGATTATTTACTCAAAATTTGAGCAAAAACAGTTCTCACAAAATTGTAATTTCACGCAGCAAACAATAATGCCAAATTCGAGTTTCTCAGAACAATAAATTTATCAAATATGTGATTTTTATCCAAAAAATAAGGCAAAATTTATGGCTCTTGCTTCATGGGTGGTGGGCTTTTTTACTTTTAGAAAATAAAACATATTTAAAAATATACTATAAAATATAATTTATAGACAGAGCTATAATGATGTGAATAACGGTGGATCACACCAAGAGGCGCCCCCATTAGGGGCCGCCGATTTTATTGAATCTAATTGGGATGAAGTCGCAGAATCTTTCGATGTTATGGGTCTTAAAGAAGATCTTTTACGAGGAATCTATGCTTTCGGTTTTGAAAAACCATCTGCTATCCAACAACGTGCAATTGTACCTTGCTGTACAGGTAGGCTCAATTTAATTGAAAATTAGGCAATTTATCGATTGAAATCTATTTTTAAAGATTTATTTATAATGAAGATTTATTAAAACAGTTACAATGATCGTTTTGGCTGAACTTTTTAGTAAAAAACACCTATTTTTTTACCAAAATTTCAGCCAAAACGATCACTGTGACCGTTTTTGTTATAAAGCTTCGTTGTAAATAAATCTTCGAGCCACGGGATTTCAAGAGTGACTGAAAATAATCTTTACAGCTTCTTATATCTATAAATTTTATTAGACTCCTAAATTTACCTAAGGCGCTTTCCAGAAATATGAGAAATCTCAAAGATCATGCATAAATGCATGGATCATCCATAAACGCGTGCCTTATCATAGCCCATGATTTAAATCACGCATTTATGCATGATCCATGCATTATGAATGCACGTCTGTTCGAACACTAGTAAAAAAATAGTCATAATTAGTAGTAGAAAAAAATATTTTTAGGCCGGGATGTAATTGCTCAAGCTCAATCTGGTACTGGCAAAACAGCAACTTTTTCTGTTTCGGTACTTCAACTTGTTGATGAGAACAAACCTGCAGCACAGGCATTGGTTATGGCTCCAACTCGAGAATTAGCCCAACAAGTTAGTTCTACTTTAAAAACTATATTTCGTATTTACTTTTAAGATTCAAATTGTTCTCATGGCTCTAGGTGAATACATGAAGGTAAAATCACATGTCTGCATTGGCGGCACAAATGTACGCGATGATCAGCGCAAACTAGATGAAGGAGTTCAAATTGTGGTTGGAACTCCTGGAAGAGTTAACGACATGATACAACGACAATCTCTTAGTAAGATTACTTAGAAAGTGTGCTTTTATAATCACACATTTATTTGTTTAGAAACCGATTCGATTAAAACATTCGTTTTGGATGAAGCCGATGAGATGCTTTCTCGTGGATTTAAGGACCAGATTTATGAAGTCTTTCGTAGCTTGCCAAATGATGTTCAAGTCATTCTTCTCTCGGCTACTATGCCTCAAGATGTTTTGGAAGTCACAAAAAAATTTATGCGTGACCCAATTCGTATTTTGATTAAAAAAGAGGAACTTACTCTTGAAGGTATCCGACAATTTTATGTCAACGTCGGCAAAGAAGTAAGTAGAAAGTTAAAAAATAAAACATAAAATGGTCTTTTAGGAATGGAAATTCGACACGTTGTGTGACTTGTATGATACCGTAAATATTACACAAGCAGTCATTTTTTGCAATACTCGTCGTAAGGTTGAAGACTTGACACACCAAATGACAAAAAAGAAATTTACGGTTTCATGCATGGTAATTTTAGTTTTTTAAAAGCAAGAGCAATTTTTTCAAAAATTTTAAAGTTTTTTAATTTTCACCAAAATAACCCTATAGGGGGTTTTCTATGAGAGAAATCGATTGCGCACATTTTCGGACCTTTAAAACGCTTCCTTGACCCTGATTCAGGGAAGCCCTGACCCTGATTCATGTGTGTATTGAAGAGAAAATATTATAATACAAGGTCAGGGAAGCGTTTTTTTCAAGGTTTGACAATGCACGCAATTGATTTCTCGCAAGAAAAACCCCTATAGGGTTATTTTAGTGAAAATTTAAGAACTTTAAAAATTTTGAAAAAAATCGCAAAATTGCCCTTTTGGGGTACCCTGTATATTAATTTAGCATGGAGAAATGGAACAAAGTGAGCGTGATTTGATTATGAGGGAATTTCGATCTGGATCATCACGGGTATTAATAACAACGGATTTATTGGCACGAGGCATCGATGTTCAGCAAGTTTCCGTCGTTATTAACTATGATTTACCAGGCAACCGAGAAAACTATATCCATCGGTATGTTCATAAATTTTCGAACTTTTTTAACATGGAAAATATCATGGAATACAAATTTTAAAATATCCAAAAATTTTTTGTTTCCGATTTCGATGATTTTTGTATTAATCACTAGCCCGTAAAATTCTCCGTCGGCCCATATAATTTTTTGCTAGAGTCTAGGGTTCAATCTTTAGAAATGACCTTTTTTTGGTACCCTGTAAAGCAAATTCGATATATCGTAAACTACACGGCGGTACAAAAGCCCTGTCACAACATTTTTATACTAAAGTAACGTAACAAAATTAATGTGTACTTACGACAAAACCGTGCCCTGGGGCTTTACGTAAAGGGGAATCGATTCCCGCAATAATTGAAGATGAAAAATTTTCTATGGTTCTGTACGACGTCCTTTAGGGCTCAAAAGATCCAATATCGAAAATCGTTACATAGTGCCAAAGTATAGCAGTTTCGGTTTCTAGGAGGCTTTGAGGCAGAAAAACATGAATCCAAGAGATTTGAGCATCTGCGAACTCAGCCTGACCTTATTTTGATCGAATTTTACTCGTAAAAAATAGAGTATATTACCCTGCATTTTGTTATGGCAATAACACATACATGACGACAAAAAAATTTTTCAATGCTCAAATCTTCGGTAATCGATTTCCAGTCGTAAAACCATTAGAACACAATTTATCGAAAGTGGACATTGTTTTTGTTGTGTTAATTCGGTATTAAATTTTGTGACAGAACTTTTGTACCGCCCTGTATTCATCGATAGAAAAAGGTTAAGTACATGTTTGAAGTTTGAACCACATGATAAAATTCTAAAATTCACAGTAAGGAAAAATGTTAAAACTAAAATGAATATCATTAGAGTTTCTAAAAACCGAAAAAAGTCAAGACCGAAACGAACGTTCGAAAATCGAATAACACCGAAACAGATCAACTCAAAACTGAAACCAATAGTCCAAAAACGAACCGGAAAATGCAATTTTCACCCAATACCAGGGGTTGCAATATTTTTGTTCGCTACTGTAGGTCAAAATACGACATTTACCCGAGAAAATACAATTTTGTTACAATCATAAATTTTCAAAAAGTGCCATTCTTTTGACACATTATATATATAATTATAGCATCGGCCGCTCTGGTCGCTTTGGTCGTAAGGGTGTCGCTATAAATTTTGTTACTGACAATGATATCCGTGCGCTCAAAGATATTGAAACTTATTATAATACTCAAATCGATGAGATGCCTGCAACAGTAGCTGATTATTTTTAATATTTGCAGTAAATAAATGGATGGTAAAAAAATGTTAATATAACTTCTTTTTCGTTCTCGATATATATTTATATTTTGTTGAACATTATTTTCTCTATCTGTTCCGTATATAAAAGCTCGTTTACACACTCAGCGGAAGCGTTACCACTTCTGCTGAGTGTGTAAACGAGCCTTAAGGCGGTAGCAATTAAAAATTTTTTGCTCAAATCTTTTGACCACCGGGTTCGCCGATTTGACGGTTTCTAGAAAGCGTAAATCGTTGAAATGCCGATCACAGTGATCGCTATGAAATAAATTTTATTACTTTTAGCGATCACTGTGATCGGCATTACAACGATTTTACCCTAAAAAGTGTCAGGCGAATCCAGGGGTCAAAAGGGTTGAACAAAAGATTTTAATTGCTATTGTCTTATATCTGTTTGAAGTTTTGTTGTTATTTATTTTTCAATAAAAATATGTTAAATTATTTACATTTACATAAAGAAGCAAATTGAGATGAAAATGCTAGAGCAATGGTTTGAACAGGATTGGATTTTATAGATAAGGAATACAAACTAAAATTCGACGATGCCATTGGCCATTCATGTTATTAACTTAGGTTCGATTCTACAGGGTCGAAATTTTTATTTTCATATTAATAAAAAGTTGTAAAAGCAGACCTCCAAAAATTACGTTAAAAATGTTTACCTATCATTAGTTCAGGGTTTTCTTGAACTCGAAAACTCAAGACCGATAAAATCGAAAATTCGATTTTTTAGACTCAATAAACTCGAATACGAACTTAAAAAATAATCAAGTTTTGAAAAAAATTTTTCTCCAACTTCTTGTGGTCAACAGAATTTAAAATTTGCTTTTCATCCACCCAAACTCTCTACTTTCATTTAGAAAACGGCATGTCCTAAATCGACGATCTAACACCTCAACTAATCTGGCACCCATACATAGATAATATTAACGATTAATGAAATCCTAGATTACAGACACATATTACAAGATTTAGATTATA
>JAQGCP010000714.1:0-15084 GCA_034699885.1 Acrobeloides thornei | reverse complement strand
AATCGGATGCGCGCATTCCCGAACTCTGAAAATGCTTTCCTGACCCTGATTCAGGGAAGGGATGATGTGTAACGAAGCGAGAATGAACTAAAATTCGAATTTTCGCAGGGAAACCAGGGGTTTTTCTAGGTGGAGAGTCATTTGAGCGCATTATCAAAGCATGAAAATGCTTGCTTGATCCTGATCCCTAAGCGCCTAGAAGTTTAGACATCTAGGCGCCTAAGTTTCTTGCGCCTAAGCACATAGGAGCCTAAACTCCTAGGCGCTAAGGATCAAGGTCAAGCAAGCATTTTCATGCTTTGATAATGCGCGCAATCGATTCCCCGTCTAGAAAAACCCCTGGAATAATGGTTTTCCTGCGAAAATTCGAATTTCATTTTCGCTTTACTTCCCTGAAACAGGGTCAAGCAAGCATTTTCATGCTTTGATAATGCGCTCAATCGATTCCCTCTATAAAATTACTTCTATAGGGGTCATTTTCAGGAAAAAAATTATCACGTTATTTTGAGTCCCCTCTCCTTTTAGAGTATCGAAATGCTTGTCCGACAAGCTACCTAATTTTCCTTACAAATGCTTAGTAAATAACCGTTCATCCACTCGGAAAAAAGTTGCCATAATTTGTAAATATATTCGAAAAGTTGATGAAAAATGGAGCATTTTTTGTTTTTACGGCATGTTCTGAATCGTTGTAGTTTTTGTGAAGTTTCGTCTGTGTATTACAGCGAAAACATTTACCTAGGTTTCAAATCCCTGATTCAATCAAATGTTTTTTATTGACAAGAAAATAATTTGAATTTCTTGAGCATTTACGAAAAAGTAAATATAATATTTTTCTCTCGGCCCAATGCGACGAATAAAATAACATCAAAATTATTCAATTTGAAAATCATTTTGGGTTATTGAAACGAAAACATGAATCAGGTTTTCGTTTCAATAACCCAAAATGATTTTCAAATTGTATAATTTTGGTGCCATTTTATTCGTCTCATTGAGCTGAGAAGAATGCTAGATTTACTTTCTCCTAAATACTCAAAAAATTCAAATTATTTTCTTGTCAATAAACAAATTTGGATTGAATCAGGAATTTGGAACAAATGTTTTCGTTGTAATACACAGACGAAACTTCACACGCAATTATCTCAAAAACTAAAACGTTTCAGAGGGTGCCGTAAAAACAAAAAATGCTCCATTTTTCATGAACTTTCCGAATATCTACAAATTATGGCAACTTTTTTCCGAGTCGACTGGTCCTTTAAGGCAGTAATAAAATTGTCATTTTTTGTAACTTTGAGCATCACCATCCTCTTGTTCTTACTTGCTTTTATTGAAAAAAGAGGCGTCGACATTGAGACACAATACTATTTTCAAAATCGAATCATAGCCTTGAATTTTTCCTCGAATTTCTATTCAATATTTACATTTATTAGTATCTACGAGTACTTACTGTATAGTACAACAAAAATTCCTCTTTTCTGTCTTTCATCTTGCTCATGGCAAATGAGCCGTGACGCGGGAGCAATTGCCCCGCCGAAATTTGGTATGTACTTCTGGCAAGAAGGAGAAAAGAGCGTTTTCTATCTACCGCGCATATACATAAATCAATTCGAATGCAACCACCTTGTTGTGGGTATTATGCAAATGCTTCTGTATGTCCTATTGTTCGTTAAATGATCATCATGGCCGAGTATTTCTCCTCGAGCAGCATCATAAAAATGCATATAAACAAATGTAGCACAAAAATTGGGAGCAAATTCCCCTAGTTGCCGCCACTTAACACTGACTAAACTTGACCAAAAAATTTTTTATTTTCTTCCGGAAATTATCCATTTAGGGGTAATTTTATGTGAAAAATCGATTATGCGCACTCCCGTAATCTGAAAACCGCAGAAAAATGGTGAAAATTCGATTTTCTCGAGAAATGAACAAATATCTCCTCATGCATCCCTGCGTGGTCGCGTTTGTGGCGAAAAATTAACATGATTTTCCCGCCAAAATACGACCACACAGGGATGCCTGTAAAAATTATATAAAATCGTTGCTTCATCGATCATTATTCAATCAAAAATGGCTATCAATGAATTTTTTGCATAAAATTACCCCTAAATGGGTAATTTCCGGAAGAAAATAAAAAATTTTTGCCGAGTTTAGTCAACGTTAAGTGGTGGCAATCAGAGGGACTTGCTCCAAAAATTGTATAGTGTTTCACTTCCAAATTTTCATTCAAAATGAGCAAAAAAATTTCTTTCAGTTGTTTTCGGTTTCAGTTTCAGTTTCGGCTTTGGTTTTGTTTTCCTAACTCTACTCAAATAAGTTGTGCCCTCTCCAAACCCGATTCCTAGCTACGGCCCTGCAGCTTTTTAAAAATTCAATCAACTTCGCTTGTTCTAAATTTGATATCCGAGTAATTGAGTCAATGGAAATCTATCAAATCCTTGGTTGACGGATCAGCGGCAATAATGCTGCGTTGATGGAAAAGTGTCAGGCCACAAAAGAAGTTCCGATGCTTGGTTGGAGTTGGGGATGGAACAGTTGCTAAAGCGATATGTCTTGCCTGTAAAAACAAAGCGTCAATCTTGTACGACTGCCACTAAGTGTCTCATCTTCGGCCATTTACCGACCTGCTATAAAGACAACAAGACGACGGCGAAGAACTCACTTTGATGACAGCCATCTAATTTTGTCAAACTTTTAATAGTAGGAAAAGGGAAAGATTGAAAAATTTTAATTAAAAATATAGGACAAAAGAACAAATTTACAGCTGCTCATAAAAATTTTATATCTGTACGAAAATTTCAAAAAAATCAAATCTTCTATAAGTTGTCCAGAATTGCCTTGTCTCCATTTAAAAAAACCGCATCGAAAAATCTTTTATGGATCAAAAGATATGTTCGGGCAAAGTTAGTGTAACGTTACGTGGGACACCCTGTACTTTTACATGAACCAATAAAAACTCAAATGTTTCTATCGAATTCTGTATTTGATTGTTCAAGGACCAATTTGTATGTGTTGGCTTCTACTCATCTTCTTTTTTTTCAAATCTCGAATACCTAAGATCAATTAACCAGTAGATGTGTGAATGACCTTTGAGTGGTCCTCAAAGCTTCTAATTTTCGTCTCCACTTAAAGGATATCGATAGACCGCTTTGACTAATCCGCTAATTGTTTCGCTCTCTAAATCCATAAGAAAAAGCGGACAACAATTTTTTGGAAACATTTATTGTCCGCCTCAACCTCCTTCTCCGGCTTGAGAGATTTCAAATCCATTAAGCGAATTTTGAATGAAGACAAGGGCATGAAGTGTTTTCATAAAAGGATTATCCGCTTTATTATTTACTCCCTTTCCTGCTCTTCTTTTGAATATGGTGCTCCAAAATTTTTGGAATTTTACTTTTTCCAAAACAATAAAGAATCGAACAAATAAAATTTATTTAAAAAATTTAGAGACTTGAGTGAAAATTATTTATCGATAATTACCGATGATCAATTACAAGGACCGAAAAATATGCGCAATTTGCAGCTGGATAGGAATCAGTTGACTTGGTATGAAACTAGACAAATTTGGGAGCTACTACACAATAGGGAGGGGGCCAAAAATTTTTTCCTGAAATGACCCCTCAGGGGTAAAAATATGATGGAATCCGAAGTTGACATTTTCGAAACGAAAAAACGCTCCTCTGATTCAGGGAAGGTTTATGTATTGAAGCGAAAAGTCGCAAAAATGCGATTTTTGCCTAAAAACGACCCATTTTGGGGTAAAAAGGTGCGGGGAATCCGAATTTAATCTCGGATTTAAGAAAGGCAAAAAACGCTTCCTGATTCAGGGAAGGCCTGTGTATTGACGCGAAAATTAAAGAAAATAACATATTTTCGTCTAAACACAACGCGTTTTCTTTCCCCTCACATTTTTACTCCAAAAGGGGTCATTTTTTCGCAAAAATCTCATTTTTGCGACTTTTCGCTTCAATACACAGTACACCTTCCCTGAATCATGGAAGCGTCTTTTCGCTTTGAAAATGTCAAATTCGGATTCCCCGCATGTTTTTACCCCTAGAGGGGTCATTTCCAGAAAAAATTTTCATGTGGGTAGCCCCCTATTGTGTAGTAGCTCCCAAATTTGTTATAATACTTTTCAGTCTTGACTCTGGAGCAATTTCGAAATGGACAGATTTGGAAATCTTGACGTTGAATGGAAACAGCCTGACCACTCTGGGAGAATTGGAAAATGCATCAAATCTTCGAGTTCTGTAATCGATTTGCACTTGTGCCCCCGCTGTTCTTCTATTTTGAAAACGTGAATTTTTAGACGGCTGGTGGACAACCCATGGCAGTGTGATTGCCGTCTCAAATGGATGAAACATATGAAATATGCTCTTGTTGGAAATGTCAAATGCCATCGGCCTGCGCTTCTACAAGGAAGAAGTTTGGAAAACGTCAATGAGCAGGTTTGATGTTCAAATCGAAATAGTTACATAAATAGCCTGAAATTGTGAAAATCCCTCAAGCGAAAAAATCAATTTTTCAAAAAATTTTCTGATTTTTTATACTCTGGGGCATACATGAGCAAGTAGGGGGGTACTGGGCCCCAAAATACGAATTGGTCCCAAAGGTTACTGTCGACTCAAAAAAAACGTCGACAGGCGAAAAAGTCGAAATACGAATTCGTTCTCAATTTATGAATTCGTATACGAATTTTCGCAACGAATTCAGTCTGGGCGGCTTCCCAAATACGAATTGGTCCATTAATTTTTCCCCGATACGACGAATTATGGGGTACAGTACCCTCCCCCCTTGCCCATGTATGCATGGTAGGATCGACCCGCACCAATAACATGAATGGCCAGCATTAGGTCATGCGAGCCCAACTTTTTATAATCTCGCCATGAGACAGAGTTAAGTAAAAGTGAAATCCCTACGTTGCCCCAAATGATTCCGTGCTTCGTGCCTTCTCTTTCCTTGAGCAAATTTGAATCGAGCTTCACAATAGTCACATGAAAATGGCCTGTCCTCGGAGTGCGCTTTGTAATGCTCGCGTAAATGATGTGCGAGCCGAAAGCGTTTCCCGCATTGGTTACACTTATAATTGAAAGCATTCGGATCATCCAAATTTTGTGGTTCGAATAAATTCGACACTGTTGCCAACAGATCTTCGGCATGTATATCATCAAAATCTTCATCTTCGATTTCTATCTCGTCGACAAAATCTGGGACCATAGCCATTTTTGAAACGTCTAAAGAAGAAGTAAAACTTATAACTTTCACAATTTCACATAAAATATAACTTTCAAAATTTCACATAAATTCAAAAATTATTTTCAATTTTCAAAATAAGACCGAAAAACGGTTTCTAAATCAAATATTTTTTACAATATAATAAAATTATTTATTAATCTATGCACTCTATGTATATATTTATAAAAAATAAATTACGGCTGGCCTCCCTGAATCAGGGAAGGGGCTGGCCAAAACGTGCAAAAAGTTGAGACCAGGGCTGAACCGCTACCGATATTTCGGTAGCGGTGATGACGGTAAATCGGTAATTTTCGGTCTTACCGGAATTTCGGTAGCGATAATCCGTTAATTTTTTCATCCGTTAAGTTTTCGGTATCGGTATCCGGTAACTTTTTTCATCAGGTTCAGCCCTGGTTGAGACCCCCTACAAAAAAAATTGAGACACCACCAATAACGCTATAAAATCTGACAGAAACTTGCTCTGGGAGTATTTCCTATGCGGAAAATCGATTGCGCATATTGCCGAATCTTGAAAATGCTTCCCTGAATCAGGGAAGTGGGTGAAGCGAAAATAAACTAAAATTCGAATTCTCGCAGGAAACCCCGAAAAAAAGAAGGAAAAAACACTATGAAAAAGTTGTGTTTTCGGAAAGTTCATGAAAAATGGAGCATTTTTTGTTTTTACGGTAACCTCTGAAACGTTGTAGATTTTGAAATAATTGTGTTTCAAGCTGTTCATGTTTTCGTTGTAATACACAAACTTTTTGAATAGAGTACTGTTCTTTAATCTAAAGGTGTAGAGGTAGCCTCTGAATCGTTATCGTTGCCGAGATAATCGCGTTTAAAGTTGGCGATTTTTGAAATCTCTGTGTATTACAACGAAAACATGAAAATTCGTCGCTGAATCAATAAAAGTTGTGTATTGATGCGAAAATTCAAAATTTTTTTGGCAGTTTTCGTAAGTCGATGATAAACGAAAATTTAAAAAAAATTTCGCGTCAATACACAACTTTTATTGATTCAGGGACGAAGTTCATGTTTTCGTTGTAATACACAGAGATTTCAAAAATCGCCAACTTCAAGCGCAATTTTCTCAAAAACTACAACGACTCAGAACATGCCGTAAAAAAAATGCTCCATTTTTCATGAAATTTCCGAATATATAACTTTTTTATAGTGTTTTTTCCGAGCGGACTGGTCCTTTAATATTGATAAAAAAATTTTTGGCAATACAAATTTCTAGAGCCCCTCGAGTGACAAAAAAAATGCAATACTTACAAACTAATACTGGGTGTCCAAAAAGGGCACTTTTGCGATTTTTTCGACGCTTTTCAAGTTTGTAATTTTCACCAAAATAACCCTATAGGAGGTGTTTCTATGTAAGGAATCGATTGCGTGCATTGTCGAACATTGAAAATTCTTCCCTGACCCTGCTTCAGGGAAGAGATATGTGTGTACTGAAGCGAAAATAGGCTAATACAGGGTCAGGGAAGCGTTTTCAAGGTTCGGCAATGCGCGCAATCAATTTCTCGCATAGAAAAATCCCCTATAGGGTTATTTTGGTGAAAATTAAACAACTTTGAAAATTGCCGAAAAAATCGCAAAAGTGCCTCTTCTTTTGGGGACACCCTGTAGATAGGAGAATATCAATTTTTGAAAAATTTTGGATAATGTCACAAAAACTTGAGCTATGGAAAGAGGATAGTCATGTTATTACAATCTGCAATACATAAGTGAAACAACAACACTATAATAAATAATAGAGAACGTAAATGAAAATTTTTCAAAATTTTGATCATAACTTTTTTCTGTAAATTTTTACAAGTGGTCAAAGAACAAAATGTGCAGAATTTTGAAAAAAAATGTTTTCAAAATTTAGACCAATTTTTTAGGCAAAAACATAGTTGGGTAACGAACCCGCGATCTCACGGACAACTGACAAACACGCTACCTACGCATGACCGATTAGATGACAAGAAACTCTAAAATCAATGATTGTCTCACATACTGGGACACCTTGTATAAGAGCCGAAGTAGCTCCTAAAAATTTATAGAAAAAAGTTATGATCGAAAGTTGTAAAATTTTGATTCGCGATCTCTAATAAATAGTAATATTTTGGGATGAGATTCTATATAAAGTTTTTAAAGAATAGGAAAAAATTAATTCTCATGACCAAAACAATTTTAAAAATATCATTTTTCTCTATGACTATTGAACATTCTTTCAGCTCGAAAACGCCGAAAATTTGGCAAAATCTGCAAAATCTGATGTTCCAAATCCACCATTTGATGGAGTTGCACTGGCAAATGGATCTCTAAAAAAGTTTTTCAAAATTTTTTAAAAATTAAAAAAATTACGCTTGTCCAAAAGGATCTTCATGTTGCTCAAAAGCGGGTGTCTGGCCAAATGGTGCTGAAGAGAAAGCCGATTTTCCACCAAACGGATCGGTATTGAAAGGAGAAGAATGGGAATTTTCAAAGGGATCGCCTAGAAATTTTGTTTTTTGTTCAACACTCAGGAAAATTTTTGGAACGATCTGTGTCGTAGTGTATGCTACGATGAGTAAAAAAATGCATTTTTGGGAGCTACCACACAATAGGGGGCGGGGGAGGGGACCACCCAGGTGAAAAATTTTCCTGAAAATGACACCTCTAGGGGTAAAAACATGCGGGGAATCCGAATTTGGCATTTTCGAAGCGAAAAAAATACTTTCCTGATTCAAGGAAGGGCTGTGTATTGAAGCAAAAAGTAAAAAAATGCGATTTTTCGACTTTTCGTTTCGATACACAGGCCTTCCCTGAACCAGGAAAGTGTTTTTTCGCTTCAAAAATGTCAAATTCGGATTCCACGCATGTTTTTACCCCTAGAAGGGGTCATTTCCAGAAAAAATTTTATAAAAATTTTTCACTTGGGTGGCCCCCCCCCCTCTATTGTGTAGGAGCTCCAAACTCCAAAAAAAATTTTCTGTGCAACTAAAAATCTCACTTTTAAATGGATCCGCCAATGCGTGCTGGCTACTCGACTTCGGTGTATTATTCACAGATAACTTTTCGAATTGCTTGAAAATCACTTCCTCATTTGTTGGCGTCTCAATTTTTTCTAGTTCTGTTAAGGTTTTTTGGAGCTCTTCCGTTAAATGTTCAATTCGAGTAATTTCTTTCGAGTTTTGATCTATCTTGCGTTCCATTTCGGTGAGTTGGTCGACAAAAGAGATCATTTTGGCATTTTCTTGGTTGAAGTTGGTTTGGATTTGGGAATATTTTCCTTCGAGCTTCATAACTTCGGCTCGGAGGGATTGGAGGATTTCTTCTTCGGTCTAAAATTCTAGGGTATATAACAGGGTTGGTTATTAGATCTGTTTCATGAGAAGAGGGGCAAAAAAGTTGGCGCTCCATAGTTCAGAAGATAGCCAACCAACCATCCGATCTGGCAAGTTAAGTGACGTTGGTGCCGCAGGTTCGATCCCGCTAAATGACGCAGATCCCTTGCATAAAAATAACCCTGCTTGGGTCATTTTTGAAAAAAATTTGTGAAAATTTTTTCCATAAAGTACGATTTTTTTGTGGTTCATCATGTACTTATCGAACAACCCAAAATACTTACATTGAAATTATCATGTGATGCAGATAGATCCGCTTTAACCTTATTCAATCTTTCTTCTTCTTGCGCCAATCTTTCGGCCTGCTCTTGACAAGTCGTCTCGAGCCGATCGATTTTATCGTCCAACTCTCTCAGCCTCTTATTAGCCTCGCCTTTTTGGTGTTGCAACTGTTTCACCGTCGTGGATAACGTAGCCAATTCGATTTCCAAATTTTTGATCTCGGAATTCTTGACGGTGGTATCGGCTTCGAGTTGGAGTAGGTCTTGGTCGGCCGTGCGGCGGTCTTCGACGATTTTTTGGATTTCCTCATTCAGCTCTTGAATGCGTGGATTGGATGAGTCAGACAGCGCAAGAGAAGGTGCCATAGTAGCGCCAAAGCGGAGAGAATATGGGACTAGGTGGGCTGGGAGAATTTCTGGGAGGGTGATACCTAAATTTTTTGCATGAAAAATTAAAAAATAGATTTTTTTCAAAATCGAAAAATTTGTCAAAATTGAGAAAATCGAAATTTTGTATGATTCGATTAATCGCTCCGATAAACGGATTTTTTCGAAGTTGCCTGATTCAATAAAGATCGTGTATCGAAACGATTCGTTTCCATAGGTCGACAAGGTGGGGGCCGATGAAGTGGTTCTCCCTCAATTTTGGGTCCATGAGTGGGTCAGGGGGGAGACTCCCCTGTTGTCGACCTTTTTTTGACTACTTCATACGGGGTTTATGCGGTGGTTCCCCCTCAATTTTGGGCCAATGAGTGCGTGGGTCAGGGAAGAGACTCTCCCCCCCCCCCCTGCTGACCTATGGTGACAACCCTGCGTGACACAGTCTATGATGTACCTTGTTTAGCTTCTTTAATCAACTCCATAATCAACGCAAATTGCTCGAGATTCAATTTCCCCGACTTCGAAATGTCCACCAGAGCCCAAATATGCGCCAAAGTCGGCTGCGCCAATCCCGACCCCATGAGTGGGATCCTCACATCCATCCCAGTGACCAAGCCATCCATGTCCGTATCATATCTCCGGAATTCTTGCTCATACAAATTCTTATCAATTGGCCATTCCCCAGTCTTCACATCAAAAATCGATTTGGACACGGGTGTCATTGCGGTGCGTGCAGGTGACTCGAGGGTTGGGTGCTCGCCCATATTCTTGGTTAAAGAAGAAATACTAGAAGTTCTCGAACTGGCTGATAGAGTCGGTCT
Source organism: Acrobeloides thornei (assembly GCA_034699885.1). Classification (NCBI taxonomy): domain Eukaryota; kingdom Metazoa; phylum Nematoda; class Chromadorea; order Rhabditida; family Cephalobidae; genus Acrobeloides; species Acrobeloides thornei. The sequence continues at coordinate 5,052 of JAQGCP010000714.1, read as the reverse complement.
AGCTGGAGGTGGAGCCGGTAGTGTTGGCGTCGCTGGAGTGCTGGCATAAGAGGTTCTCCGTGAGAGTGTGCCTCGTTTTGTAGGATGTACTAGGGAAACGGGTAGAGCATTTGGTAGAGCTTCATTTTGGAGACATTTGTAGACGAGGTGTAAGGCTACACACATTTCATATTTGTCTAGCATGCCGTCGTGGTCGATGTCGGCTAGCTCCCAAATTCGGGCCAGAATTTGGTGTGGGAGCTGAAATTTGATCACTTGTTTTATATCAAAATCTTCTGCGCTTTACATACTGATTCAGGGAAAATGTATTGAAGCGAAAAGTTGGACAACAAAAAATTCAAAAAATACGACTTTTCAATTTTTTCAACTTTTTTTGGCCAAACGATGCCGAAATGCGATTTTTGCGACTTTTCGCTTCAATATACAAGCCTTCCCTGAATCAAGAAAGCATTTTTTATGCCTACCTGTGAGTTTAACAAAACCGGACGGACTCGATCCCCAGTCAGCTTCCCATTGACTGGCGACAAGCTATAGAAGATAGCCTCGTATTTGCTCTGCTCGGCAACATCAATATCCCAATCGACATTTGGAGACGCCATCCGACTAGCCGGACTATATGACGAAGCCGACAAAGATGGGAATCTTGGTGCGTCTAGGTTAGCACCCAACACACCGGGGAGTATAGGATGGCCTTGTTGGACACCGGCAATTAGTTTGAATGCGATATAAACACCACGAATGTCAAGGGAGCCTTTTTTGCGGTAGTCGGCTAGTTCCCAGATCTACAAATTTCAAATAAGGGAATTTTGGTCAAAAAATCAAATTTTCGGCCAGGGGAAAGTCATTTTTAAACTTTTTACTTGCGACAATTGCATAACATCCAAATTTGAGCCCTTCAAAAAATTCGCAGCTGTTTTTGCATCGACTTCTGGCGCTCCAGTTGGATTTAACTAAAAATTTTTAGTAAAAAAAATTCTATAGGGTGTTCCAAAAAACTGTATTTTTGCGATTTTTAAAAATTTTTCAAGCTTTTTAAAAATTTCACCATAATAACCCCTTGGGATTTTTTGCTACAGTCCGTTTCCGACCAAGTTTAAAATTGTTGTAATCCATCGCGCAGATGGATTACAATGTTTCTCTGATCCTGATTCAGGAAAAGAGGTGTGTATTGAAGCGAAAGTAGGAGAAAAACATTTCGTTGATCCTGTTTCAGGAAAAGAGGTGTGTATTAAAGCGAAAAAAGAAAAATTCAGAGAAGCGTTTTTTAAGGTTAGACAATGTTTTCTTCATAGAAAAATCACACATAGGGTTATTTTGGTAAAAATTCAAAAATCTTGAAAATTTTCGAAAAATCCAGTTTTTTTGTAACACCCAAAAAAAGCTTGTTCTACCTCTCGATATAACCTTTCATAAAACTCTTCATGCGGATGAGAAATTTCCAACTCGGATTGCATTTTCACATAAATTTAGGGGGGCAAAATTACTAGTTTGTGCACACGAGCACTCGGCCGACTCAGCAATTAAATCTGAGATGAAAAAAGAGAATCGATTTTTTGGAAAAAATCCAAAAATTTTCGAAAAATTTTTGAAATTGAAACGAAAACTTGAATTTTGGTGAAGTGTTTTCAACGTTGGAAAAAAATTTGATTGATAAAAAAAAGAATTTTTATTATAAAACAAAGAGGCAATCAAAATTATCAGTGTTGTTGATTTTTCAAGGAAATTTTTTTACTCATTGGGTTGTTTCAATATTTTTTGGATTTTTTACATGAAAAAATTTTTCGGACCTGAAAATTTTTTCTAAAAAGGACCCCTACAGGGATAATTTTATGCGGGGAGTCGATTTCATGCATTCGCGAACCCTGAAAACGCTTCCTTGACCCTGATTCAGAGAAACACAGTGTGGTTATTGAAGTGAAAATCGAAAAATTTATATTTTTCGAATAAAATAGACTCTCTACGGGTAATTTTATGCGATTGCGCGCACTCCCGAACCTGAAAATGCTTCCCTGACCCTGATTCAGGGAAAATTGGGGGTTTTAAAAGAAAAATGTCAATTTTCGCTTCAATAACCCAGTTTTCCCTGAACCAGGGCCAGGGAAGCATTTTCAGACTTCGGGAATGCGCGCAATCGATCCTACGCATAAGACTATTATTCCGCGATAAAGCCATGATGCCACGCTATCGTGACGTCTCGAGGTCATGACGTTGCGACGCCTATCACGACGGCGTCGCAATGTCATACAGCGTCGCGATGGTATCGCAGTGTCATAACAACATCGAGATGTCACGACAGCGTCATAACGGCATTGTGACATGAAAAAGCTTTTAGCTGTAGTTAACGCTAATAGCGGCAGTTGTGCATACTAGCTACAGCTATTAGCGTTAGCTGCAGCTAACATGTTCCACCTCATCACTCCAAGCATATGCTTTACAACTAGGAGTCTCCTGACAAAATATACAACAATCTGCGAATTATCCGCATACTAGCTATTAGCGTTAACTGCAGCTATTAGCGTTAGCTGCAGCTAATAGCGCTAGCTTTAGCGCCCAACTGTGCCATATGCCTTATATAAAAAATTTAGGAAAATGGAAATTTTTCTGAATGAAGAGCCCCGAATAAGACCCGGTTTTCATAGACTTGAAGTCCACCATACCGAATGGATGATCCCAAATTGTTACCAGATAACTGGCTTTCTCGGCTCTGGGTCATACGGGATGGTTTGGTACACAATATATAAAATGCAACAAAAAGAAAATTGAAATTTTAGCGCGGCTGAAAATATTCAAACGGGTAAAAAAGTGGCAATAAAGAAGTTTAGCCGGCCTTTTGCCACGTCTGTTCATGCCAAATGTGCACATCGAGAGTTGAGGCTCCTGAGGCTGATGAAGCATGATAATATTATAAGGATCGTCGATATGTTTACCTCGGCGGAGAATGCTCAAAATATGCAAGATGCGTAAGGGACTTCTTCACGAATTGTCCATAACATCAAGATTTTGAAAATTTATGAAAAAAATGTACATGTTTTCAATAAAAAAATGACATTTTCAAAACCAAAAATCGTCACAGAATCGGCTATTTTTGCCATAAAAATAGCCATTTTTTGTGCCTTATCAAAACAAAAAACGATATGAATTTCTAAAAAAATTATGTTCTTTATATTTTAGATATTTCGTCACTCACCTCATGGATACCACTTTAGAAAGGGTATTGAGAGAACATAGGAAGAACAGTATTCAAGTCTTAAATGACAGCCAAATCAAACTTTTCACTTATCAAATGCTTCGAGCATTAAAAGTGAGACAAATTTACAGGGTGTTTAAGAAAAACCGGAATTTGGACGATTTTTTCATGTTTTTTCGACCCGAAATTTTTTTCAAATATGACCCTATTAGGGCTAATTTTATGCGGGAAATCGATTGCGCGCATTTCCAGCGCTTCCCTGACCCTGAATCAGGGAATCGAGGTGTGTATTGAAGCGAAAATCGCAAATTTTTAGATTTTCTGTCTGAAAATGACTTTCTGAGGGTAAATTTATGCGGGGAATCGATTGCGCGCTTGAATTCCCGAGGCTTGAAAACGCTTCTCTGATTCAGTGAATCGGGGTGTGTGTATTGAAGCGATGACCATAATACATCAATTTTTCTTTGGTTCGGGAAGCGTTTTCAAGCTTCGGGAATGCGCGCAATCGATTCCCTGCATAAATTTACCTCCAGAAAGTCATTTTCAGGTAGAAAATCTAAAAATTTTCAATTTTCGCTTCAATGCACACACTTCAATTCCCTGATTCAGGGAAGCGTTTTCAAACTTCGGGAATGCGCGTAATCGATTCCCCGCATAAAATTACCTCTAATAGGGTCATTTTTAAAAAAAATTCGGATCAAAAAAAACATGAAAAAATCGCCCAAATTCCGTTTTTTATACACCCTATAAAGCCTCTTTTTTTAACTTTTATCAATTTTAGTATATCCATTCCGCCGGTATCATACATAGAGATTTGAAGCCGGCAAATATAGCAATAAATGTTGATTGTGACTTAAAAATTTTGGATTTTGGGCTAGCCCGCCAAGCCGAAGCGGAAATGACGGGCTATGTGGCCACGAGATGGTATAGAGCGCCAGAAATTATGCTCAATTGGAGGCATTATGACAAGAAAGGTATGCTATAACATGCTTAAGTCTGATTCAGGCTAGTGATTCTCAATGTTGCAAAAAGTGACCAGCCTTGTCACAGGAGAAATTTCAAATATGCGAATTTTGGTCACGGTGTAATTTGTTCTTGTTGACAAAAGTGACACCATGGTGTCAAATTTGTTTTATCTTTGTCAACAAGGATATAGTTGGAAGTGATATTAAGACTATTGAGAGCGGAGATCCTATCTTTTGTTGTGGATATTGTATCAAAACACCTTTATGCGTCGCATATTCATGGTCTGATTAGGCACTAGAACAATTGCTCCATGTTTCTTGAAAACTTTCATAACGAAAATCGCTTAAATCAATGACATAGAAATTTTTTCATGCTTCGAAAATGCGCACAATCGATTCCGCGCCTAAGAAGCCCTTAGATAGTCGCACGAAAATTCGAATTTTAGTCCATTTTCGCGTCAATACACCCATGACTTTCCCTGAATCAGGGCCAAGGAAGCGTTTTTACGCTTCGGGAATATACACAATCGGTTCCCCGCATAAAATTACTTCGGGTCTTTCTTTTTAGAGAAAAATTTTTCTGGTCCAAAAATCATGATAAAGCTCTGCGGACTTTTGGAACAATCCAATATAATAATTTCCTCAATTTTAGTCGATATTTGGTCTGTAGGCTGTATAATGGTAGAAATGATAACTGGACAACCTATATTTGATGGAAAAGATAGTAAGATATTCTTAATACATGAATAAAATTTTCATGACTTTTTTTAAAGATGCTATTGATCAGCTAACGAAAATCATCAATGTTTGTGGGACTCCATCTGATGAATTTTTGGAAAAAATCACTTCAAACGAAGCCAAAAATTATATTCGAAATCATATGCCACAGTTGGAGAGAAA
>JAQGCP010000713.1:0-15093 GCA_034699885.1 Acrobeloides thornei | reverse complement strand
TTCTTTCGTATTTTAGCCCACAGAGGGGGTATTCTAAATAATGTGCAAACGCACTTTATTTAGAATACCCCCTCTGTAGCCCACATAGGGGGTATTCTAAATAAGTGCCCCTTAACCTAAGCTTAAGCTTAAGCCACAGGGTTCACCAAGACTTGACCAAGATTCTTGCCCGTAGTTCTCGTTTGGATACTTTTGCCGATCTCTAGTTGTACAGGGTGAACAAAAAACCGTACTTTTTGGAAAAAATTGTCATAAAAATTTTTTCAAAAAGAAAAAATCGAAAATACCCCCCTTATAGGTGATTTTTGAAAAAAAATTTCACCATAAAACGCAAAAGTACGGTTTTTGAGAAAATTAAAAAATTTTTTTTCCAAAAATGATCCCATCAGGGTTATTTGGTATGTAAGAAATCGATATTTGAAAAAAAAGTTTTTGGTTTTTTATGACTCATCCTGTAATACTACTTTTTTTAGAGTTGTGCTGCATGTGTCCCTTCAGAATATGAGCATATACAAGTCAGATTAAAGTGTCCTGATCGAGCTGAAAAAGAGATCATTCAACTGGTAATGAGAGTGAAAAAATGTGCTTGTCGGAACATTGACTTTAATAGTGATGATGATGACTTGGATTATGAAGTATAGGATTGATGATATGGATATTTTGTGTAGCTATTTTATGCTAGAGAGAGGTCGCAACAACAAGAAGATCCAGTCTTGAAATCAATCAGGACGCGTGACAAGAAAATTTTAAATTTGTTTATCCGCTCGGCTAGAGTCGGAAAGAATCTGAAATTGGTGTTTCGATTTTTAAAAGCCATCTTTTTGCATCCTGTATATGGCTTTTTCATGGCTAGCTTTACGAAAAATGTCGGCTACTTGGCGAAGTGGATGAGGAAGCCTAAACCAAAAACCAAGTCTAAAATTAAGCCATCCGATCTGGCAAGTTAAGCAACGTTGGGCCCGCAAGTTCGATCCGAAAATTTCGATATACAAAAAACTTTTTGCTCCATTCTTTGTAAGGAAAGTTTATTTGTAGATCAAAATTTTTGGATCGAACCTGCGGGCCTAACGTTGCTTAACTTGTCAGATCGGACAGGCGGCTTCCTAATCCACTTCGCCAAGTAGCCGACATTTCCATGAAAAACATTTTTGACCATAAAGTTTTGAGACTTTTTACATGAACCCGAAATTTTTTTCTCAAATGGACCAATATGGGGTAATTTTAGGCGAAGAATCGTTTGCGCGCATTCCCGAAGCGTGAAAACGCTTTATTGACACTGATTCAGAGAAAATGGTAGGTGTATTGACGCGAAGATGAAACAAAATTTGAAAAAAAAGTTTTGTTTCATTTTTGCGTCATTACACCTACCATTTTCCCTGAATCAGGGTCAATGAAGCGTTTTCACGCTTCGGGAATACGCGCAAACGATTCCCCGCATAAAATTATCTTCATATGGATCGTTTTTAAAAAATTTTTGGTCCGAAATTCATGTAAAAACTTCTCAAAACTTTATCATGAACCCAATATAGGGTGAACAAAAAAACCGTACTATTGTGTTTTTTTGGTGAAAAATTTTCGAAAATCACGGGTATTTTCATACGATTGAAAAAAAATTTTTCGAAAAAAAATGCACAAGTACCGTTTTTTTGGCTCATCCTTATCAAAGAATTGTTTTCAAATTGAAACTTCAACTTCGGATCCGTTGAACGGTAAAGTGCCAATTGTATGTGTATTTTAGTACAAACAAAGTTCCCATGTTGAAAATGTTGAAAAATGATACAAAAATTTAAACTTTAAAAGATGGAAAAATACTGGGCATAAAATGATGGCGCGTTCAAATTCAAATATTTATTACAGAGTGAGCCAAAAAAACCGTACTTTGCGTTTTTTTGGTGAAAAATGGAGTAAGAAACACTCATTTCTAAATATCTAATTTCATTTAGGCTTAAGCTTAGGCTTAAGCCTAAGCTTAAGCCTAAGCATGGGCCTAAGCTTAAGCCTAAACTTAAACCTAAACTTAAACCTAAGCATAGACCTAAGCCCAAGCTTAAGCCTAGGCCTAAGCTTAAGCCTAAACTTAAGCCTAAGCCACTGACCAGAAATATGCGAATTTTTAGCACAATAATATTTTGTTCATTGAGTGACAATGGCGAAAAATATTTATGTTCTCCTTTGTCACAATGAACAGAATATTATCGTGTTCAAAATTCGCATATTTCAATACGGAGACAGGGATTGTTTTTTTGTGCAGGATTTTTTTGTACAAAAACCGTACTTGTGTGTATTTTTTTGGTGAAAATTTTTCAAAAATTTTTTTTCGAAAATCACCTATATGAGGTATTTTCATGCGAAAAAGTGTGCAATCGATTTCTCGCATGAAAATACCTCTTATAGGTGATTTTTGAAAAAAAAATTTTCAAAATTTTTCGCCAAAAAACGCAAAAGTACGGTTTTTTGGCTTATCCTGTAACTGATGCATCTCCTAGTCTGATTCATTTAAAAAATTGAAGCGACCAAACTAACATTACAAAATTTAGCCATCTTTTATGCCTATTGAAAAAATTTGTTAAACCAATTTCTCTTATTCAGAATCGTTTATATATCGCTCTATATTTCGCATATGGTTAATTTATTTGATCTCAATTTTTATGTATCTTTTTGATTTTTATTTATTTTTTCTTTTCAAACAAGGCTCATGAATACTTTATACAGGGTGTTCCAAAAAACCGAAATTTGGTCATTTCTTGTGAAAATTTTTTTTTAAATTTTTTCTCCAAAATGACTTATTTGGGGTATTTTTATGTGAGAAATCGATTGTGCGCATCAAAAAACGTTGAAAACGCCTCTCAGACCATAAAATATTCGATTTTCGTATCTTTTTCAGTAGGAATTCCTACTTGAAAATCAAAAATTGCATATTTCATGATCTGGGAGGCGTTTTCAATGTTTTTTGATGCGTGCAATCGATTTCTCGATAAAAATACCCCTAATGAGTCATTTTGGAGAAAAAAATTTTAATTTTCGCCAAAAAATGACCAAATGGCGGTTTTTTGGAACACCCTGTATTGGTTATTGGGTGGGGATGGGAATGGACTTCAATTTACATGCCTTGTTTGTTTTTTTCCCTCCATGAATACAGACCAGATATTTATTCGTTTATAAAAAATTAATAATTTTTTATCTATTTACAACCGGGAACATGAGAACATTTGCCAACATATAGCTATAATCTGGTAGTTCGAGTAAAAGTTCTTGTGCTCCTTGTGACAACTCAGAGATAGGCTTTGTTTTTCTTTTCACATTTGTTCCAATTTCATCGGAAGAGTTGGAATTTTTTAGCACTAGGTCAGACCTTAAACATTTATATACATATATTTTATTGTTATTTGTCAAATTTTTAAATAAATATTTTGGAGCTACCACACAATGGGGGGAGGAGGGGGTCATCCACGTGAAAAAATTTTCAAAATTTTTTCTGGAAAAGACCCCTTTTTTCTAAGATTTTCTTGTCAAAGTCTCATCAAACCGAGATCGAGAGTTACCTGAAAGAAGAGGAGCGAAACCCCCTACTCAGCAATCTCAGACTACAACATCATAAAGATCGTTCTGCAGTACACCCCACCAAAGATTTTTATTGCAACTACTTCAAAAAACGTATACCCCCGAAAAAGAGTAAGACTTTATATTCCTTGAATCAGGATCAGGCAAGCAATTTCATGCCCCGGCAATGCGCGCAATCGATTCTCCGACTAGAAAAACTCTAGTAGGATCGCAAATTTCGTCAAAAATCGACTTATATAGCTATATCATCATTTTAAAATTAAGTTACAACATTGAACCCCCTTCGATTTTTTGAAAAGTCTGTATATTGACACGAAAACATGACACATTCTCAAAAAGACAAATTGGATCGTATTCAGCATATACTCTTGGTTAATACTGAAAAATTTTTTTGTCGAAAACGGTTTTCCGAAGGTGACAAAAAAGTAGCGCGCAACCTACAAGTAATTTTTGTACAAAAATAAAAATCATTACGTTATATCAGAAGCAAATGCTGCAGCAGCGTTTGAAGGTCCATTAAATGAAGTCGAGGGCTTTTTGTCTTCTACCAAACCTAACGCATGAAGGTCTTGCTCAAGAACTGAGATAGAACCATTCACTCTCGAACTTGTTTGAGCTTCTAATGAGGCCAAAAAGTCCGTTTCATTAATAGCAACAAAATTTGTTGTTAGAGCTAAAATGGTACTTTGATTATCCAAAAATACGCACACCGTGCTTCCTATTACAAGATGAGCCAATAAAACCGTACTTTTGCGTTTTTTGGCGAAAAATTTTTTTTCAAAATCACCTATAAGGGGTATTTTCATGCGAGAAATCGATTGCGCGCATGAAAATACCCCTTATAGGTGATTTTTGAAAAAAAGTTTCACCAAAAATGTAAAAGTACAGTTTTTTTTGCTCACCCTGTATATCCTTCTTGTTAAATTATGCATCCCATCATGGTCGTTTTGGAGAAAATTATGTATTTTTGTGATAACAAGACGACCACGCAGGGATGCATGATTGAACTAAAAGGAAGCACAGTATTTTTGTATCAACCAATCATGAAAACGCCACCTGCACTCGTCAATGGGTTTGAAAGTCCGGATGATTGCCAATCAAAATTTACAGGTGCAACACTTAAAGAATCGATTTCTTGGGAACTCGATTTTACTATAGTAGCATTAGGCGTGGTTGGGCTAGCTGCTTCTGCTGCTGACATCGGTTTTAGAATCTTTTGAGAACCGATTAAATGCTGAGCGAAAATAGGCAAATCTTTCGATTTTGCGTACGCCTACAAATGATGCATTTGGCTGCGTTCAAGCATGCAAAACAAGTTGTCAAAAAGTCTAACTTTGCCTGAATTTCAATAAAATCGTGTTTATTGAAACGATTGGTCATGAAGAATCAAATTATTGGTCGAGAAGCAAAAAAACCAATAAAATTTTATGCTTCATAACCTATCGTTTCAATAAACACGATTTTATTGACAAAGTCAGGCAAAGTTAGACTTTTTTGACATGCTTAAACGCATATTTATAAAAAGATGGTACTCTTAAAAGGGAGGACCGTTTGAGGCGAGTTATCGCAAAAAATTTTTCGACAAGCGTAAAAAATGTTCGAAACGATGAAAAAAATATTGTTTTCGAGGAAAAATCGAGAAAAAAACTTTTTTAGGTGTTTTTTGGCCTTTTTTACATAAAAAAAGCTATAAGAAAGACCAAAAAACACGTAAAAATGGCCAAAAAACACCCAACAATTTTTTAGATTTTTCTCGAAAGCAGTTTTTTTTCATTTTTTATAAGTTTGTCGAAAAAATTCACATTATTTTGGATCCCTCTCCTTGAAGAGTACCAAAAAGAACTTGCCTTTTCTTGACTCATGCTCAACGATCCCAATAATTTGGTGTAAGACAACGAGTTGTGCCATGAAAACTTTAAGGCCGCGGTTTCTTCTATATAACATATCTGAGACCATAACCATAATGCCCTGAATTACAAAGGTGTATAAAAAAAACAGGAATTTGGACGATTTTTTCATGTTTTTTCGATCCGAAATTTTTTTCAAAAATCCTAAAATGACCCATATAGGGGTAATTTTATGTGGGAAATCGATTGTGCGCATTCCCAAAGCTTGAAAATGCTTCACAGATCCTGATTCAGGAAAGTAAGAAAAAAATTTTTGGCCAGAAAATCGAATTTTTACCAAAAATTTGCCCAAAAAATCGAATTTTTGAAAAACATGAAAAAATCGTCCAAATTCCGGTTTTTTTATACACCCTGTAATGTTTTAAATTAATTAAAAAGTCCTACTTTTGAAAGGGTTCGAGCAATTCAATATCAGCTGGAGCATTACCCGCATCCAACAAAGAAATAATATCACAGAATTCAAGTTGAATATCGTCAAAAGAGTGGTCGAAGAGCCAAAGTGAAGAATTTTCAAGAATATCACAAAATGACGCAAGTGACTAAACTCAATTGATATTAATCACCAGTTATCGTGCTTACAGAATCAAAAGAGGATTGAGAAGAAAATCGTCGAAAATCGGCAAATGCTGCTGGTTGGGGTTCTTCTTTTTCAGGCACAGAACAACTTGAGCTTGGTTCAGCAATCGTCGCCTCTTCAAAATCACCAAAGTCATCGTCATCAAACCCATCTTCGCCATCATCTTGTCCACTCATTTCTTCTACATCTAAAAGGCACCGTAAAATCATTTCGATGTTAAAGGACCAGTCCAGTGGGGAAAAAAGTTGCCAATTTTTGTTGATAATCAGAAAGTTCATGAAAAATTGATCAATCAGCATATCATGGAAGTTTTCGAGATCAAAAATTTACCTTGGTCCCTTCCCCCTTACGTTTTTTTCAAAAATCACAAAAAATTTTCGAAAATCACTTTAAAATGTGAAAATTTGGATCCAATTTTTCACATTTGTAGAAACAACCCCCCTAATTTTTTATTTTTTCAAAAATTTTTTTGTTAAAATATAATTTTACCATCTTGTTCCCCCCCCCCCCGTAGTCGAAAACCCCGAGTAGAAAAAATTAGCTGATTTGGAACCGTTTTTGAAATTCGCATTAAAGCATACCTTCTTGATCTCCAGAGCCCTGATCAATTTTATCAGCATCTACTTCATCGTGAGTAATAGAAGCAGCTATTTCATGATTTTCTTCTTGAACTCCAGAATCCTTATCAATTTTAAGATCAGCATTTACTTCATCGTTAGTAATAGAAGCAGCTACTTCATGATTTTCTTCTTCATTCTCATAATTTAATTCATCCGAGATCATTAGATTGATTAGAAGAACAAGAGGAACGAACCTAAAACAAACAGGTTAACAATCGCGTTTCATTTTTAGATTTCGGATGCTAGATGGATCTCAAAGGCGCACTATGACAACCACACGACCCAACCGATCACCCAGTTCTTCTAAGAACTGCATTTTGCGTCCGAATTCATGACGAATTGAAGCAGAGAAAGGGAACTAAAACGATTTTCTTCCGCTTGGCATTTTTCAATTTACATCGAATGGCAATTTTTTGATGGTCTTTGATCTTGAATTTCGAGGTCTTCTTTTGATTTGAAAATTTTCAATTTTCATTCAATTAGATTTTTGATGAGTTGATCCAGTGGCGTAGCCAGACTTGCACGAACGTTGGGGGGCGATTTGGGATCGGTGAGGGGGCATACATGGGCGGGGTAGGGTGGTAAATCGACTGTCTCGAATGACGCGATCTCATTTCTTTTTCTTGTGGTAAACGTGGTAGTTGCTGAAGTCGGCGTCACGGCGGCGGTATTTCGGTGGTTCGTCCTCAGTAGGATCGCTTCTTATTAGTCCTTCAGGAATAGCCAGCGACAGCGCCCGGTATTTGAGTCCATGCAGGGTGCGTTCGGATTCTCATCTCCACAGGACGCGTGTATCATGTGATGAGTCCATGCAGGGTGCGTTCAGGTTCTCAGCTACACAGGATGCGTGTGTCAGGGTCGTCACAAGCTATCGTGTCCCCACAAGCAACGGCACAAGCTATCGTACGAATTTCGTACGATGCCATCGTACTGCGTCGTACGATCGTACGACAGCTTGTGGCGATTTCGTCGTACCCTTACGTTAATTTTACGATCTTACGATAGCTTGTGGGGCCGTCGTACTTTCGTACGATAGCTTGTGGCGACCCTCATGTACGGCTATGGCCTAGCTCATTACACCAAATTCAGACCCGAAATTCGCATAATTGTTTTAATATTTTAATCAATTTTGGACCTCTCTGGGGGTAATTTTAGGCGTAGAATCCGAAAAAAACTATTAATTTTTTATGAAAAATTTTTTTAAGGAGTCAAAACAGGGAGGCATCCCCTATTTTTGAAAAAAATTTTAAAAATCGATATGGGTATTATTTAGGGGTAATTTTTTGCATAGAATTCAGTAAAACTATTAATTTTTGATGAAGAAATTTTGAAGGAACACGCCCAAGGAAACGAAATGCGTTACTTCTACGTCGAGCGACGAAACGCCGCCGCTTTGCTTCCCTCTCATCCGCCGAGATGTGGCTTCTGGGACTACGATTTACAGTGATGAATGGCGAGCGTATACGACACTCAATCAATTAGGATAAGGGGGCGAAAAAATGGGTGATAGCACCCAAAATTCACTCACCCATCACCCAGTGGTTGACATCACCTATCACCCATGGGTGATTGTGGGTGATCCACCCTGGGTTACGGGTGATGGCACCTTTTCGTCCCCTGATTGGGATACAACCATGTGATAGTGAATCACCAGGATTCATTGTCTCATATTTTAAAAATGTTTTCAAAAATAGGGGGTACTTCCTGTTTTAATCCCTTAAAATTTTTTCATTATTTAAACAATTATGCGAATTTCGGGTCTGAGTTGGGTGTAACGAGCTAGGCCATAGCGACCATGTACTTCTCCACGATGCTGTACAGGTCGGGGGTTAACACTATGATCCGGGATCAATAACATGTGCGACAGGTCTCGCTTCTGAAACTCAATGACGGCGACGTAGGTGGCGGATTTTCCGAAGATCTGGTCCCGGAAGATGTCCTTGATGAGCTGTCTTCTGCTTGAAATGGGGATCAAATTTGAATATTTTCGAAGGGTGTTTTATGTTTTGTACAGAATTTTTTCCTGAACAGGACGGGCGACCCTCTCTCCCACCGCTCCTGAGGGGGGGGGGGAGGGGTCGCCCCTCCTGAAAATTTGTTTCAAACATTACGGTCTGGGATCAATAATATTGGATTGTTTGAGAGATTAACTGGCTATGCTACTGAGTTAATCTCTCAAACAATTCAACATTTACTTTTTATCTTTTTTTAGCCTCCAAGATGACAGAACAACCTTCAGATACTTCAAATGGACAGCGTTTAAAATTCATGTTTTCTCATTTAACGCCAAAAGGTGCTGTTATTCCTTATAGTGTGTGCTTGGATAGCGTTGGAAATATTTGGGTTGCTTCAAAAGGTGGTCTTTTTAAGCTAGATAAAACAGGAAAGAATGTTCTTACCGAACGTCGAAATCTTTTTCCAAAGAAGATGGCACCCTATCCTCAAGTGGTTGCTTACGAAAATAAGGTAATTTGGGTCGATTTTATAACTTTTACAAGGTGAAGTGAGCCAAAAAAGAACCGTACTTTTGCGTTGTTTTTTGGCGAAAAATTCATGTTTTCTCTTTTTTCCAATTTTCAAAAATTGCATGAAAATACCCCTTATAGGTGATTTTTGAAAAAAATTTTCACCCAAAAACGCAAAAGTACGGTTTTTTTGTTGACTCACCGTGTAAAAATTCGTTTTCACAATTCTAATCATGGATTTTTAGATCGTTTATGTTTTGACCGAAGATCAAGAAGGAACAGCCGAATTTAGAATATTAGATTTGGATGGGAATATCGAGCATGAGCAGCATATAGACGGGAAAATTCAAAGTCTAGCAATTAATAATAATGGGGAAATTTTTATGACCAAGCAACCGGCCAAAGGTGCCGACGAATTTTTTATATACAAGTAAGCGAATGATGGTATTCTTGAATTTAATAAGTGGGCAAGCGTGACTTTTTGTTCAATGTTTCCAATGTATACGCGCGTTAGGGGGGGGCACCTAGAGCACGGCGCCCTCCTCGAAATCGAAAAATGAAACAATTTTCCTAATCGATCAACTTATGTTTTTGCCCAAAAATTTCAAAAATCAATTATGGTCTCCCTAAAAATTGAAAAATTCGAAAATTTTATCAAAATTTCGAAAAAAACCAAATTTTCTCTTAAAATGTTTTCCAGAATTTCGATTTTTAATAAAAATGCATCCTTTTTTCACCAAAAAATTTCTTTTTCTGAGCATTTCAGCTTAAAAACGGCAATTTCCGCTTTTTTTGGAACACCCTGTGCACATTTATATTAGAAGATTTGTGCGGAGTCCACAAATTTTTAGAACCACAATGGACTGCCCACTTGGCTGGGAAGAGCTGGTTTCCTCAGATGATCTTTGTTTTCAAAGTTTATGTGCCTTTGATAGTAAAACTTTGGTTGTGGCGACTTGCTCGGCGCCATTAAATATGTATTCCAAGTATGCTTTCAGATTTTATTGAGAGAGGGAGAAAAAAAATTAATTTTCACCCCCATTGTATGAAATTATTCTGAACCATTTTAGACAAGCAATAAAACTGATTGACAGCAATACCGGAAAAATCCTACATTCATTTAGCAGTATGGGCAAAGATGAGGGTCAGATCTATTTTCCACGGTCTATTCAAAGGTACTTTTTTAAAATTCTGTGTTACATCTCTACAGGATGAGCAAAAAATCGTACTTTTGCGTTTTTTTGGCGAAAATTTTTCAAAAATCGCAAGAAAATAGATGATTTTTGAAAACTTTTCATCAAAAAGTACGGTTTTTTTGCTCACTCGTGTAATATACTCTCATTCTTTAGATACAAAGATGATATTCTCATGATGGACAAAACCGGGAAATTCCAAAGATTCGATTTGAATGGGAAGCTATTGGAGGTTTCGGCGCGAATCGATGCTTATATTGCGAATGGTTTTATTATAAATGGAGATGAGGCATTGATCGTTTGTAGTGGCATTGTTTTGGATGAGGTTTTTAGGCTTTATGTTGGTAAAAAACGCCCAAATTTTTTCAGGAAGGACATTCATTATGTGACGATTGGCTCGAATTGATCAAATTGGATGGTTCGTGGTGGCCGAGAAATTGAAAAATAATCGTTTTTTCATACTTTACACATTCCATAATTTGGCTCTAGGATGATTGGAATCATATTTTCAACGTGTCAATTATGCGAATTTCGTGTTATATCTATTTTACTGTAGTTCGTTTCGAATCGTCCTAGAGCCCATAATATTTTGTTGTGCAAAGAAATTTAATAAAATAAACAAATACTTCAAAATCGTAAAAAAATTTTAAAATCGATTTTTCCGCAAAGATTCAAAAAAGTTTGTGTATTACAACGAAAACATGCACACAAATTGAAAATTTCAAACACAACTATCTCAGAAACTACAACGATTCAGAATATGCTGTAAAAACAGTGACGTAGGCATAGGGGTGAGCGAGGGACCGGCCGCTCCCCCCTTACGGCCCGAAGGCCCGAAAAAAATATAAGGGTCCCCCTTATGATTTTGTTTGAAATTTTTTTTTAATTTACGAAAAAACATAAGGGTCCCCTCTTTTTTTTGAAAAAAATTTTCCGCTCCCCAAATTTCTGGCTACGTCACTGCGTAAAAACAAAAAATGCTCCATTTTTCATGAACTTTCCGAATATCAACAAAATGGCAACTTTTTTCCCACTGAACTGTGATCCTTTAACTTTTAGCTACTTTCCAAATGTGGCCCTCAATTTTATTTTTCTTATGCATGTTTTCCTTTTTTTCTTTAAGTGTCTTAAATCAAACATCAACACTATTCAGATTGCCATGGAAGTTGATTTGGTTGCTAAGAAATATTGGGACTATGAAAAATTTTAAAAAAATTTGGCTTATTTTTCAAATGATTTTGGTCTTGAACATATATCCATGAAAAAATTTGGCACATTTTTTAATCACATCTTTTAATTAAAATATTTATGAAGCAGTTGGAGTGTTCTCTTCTTAGGATTTTTTTATTACCGAGCCTGTTCATTCCTAGCGTTAGATCAACGTGCTCAGGATCAGTTGATTCGTCTAATTTGGTATTAGGGTTTCAGCAACAGCAGGGAACTTCTGACGATACAAGTATGTTGAAAAAATGCGTGCGCCAATTATTTCCAGCTTCAAAAGGGAGATCTAGCTTAAGGATAAGCCTAAGCTCAAGACTAAGGATAAGACGAAGCCTAAGCTCAAAAAAAAACACTTGGTCACCCTGCGATACATCTATTTGATCTTTTTAGCATCAATTGCTCACCAATTAACAGCGACTTCCCAATCCAACGGTTCAACATGTATCGGAATTCTCCATGGAATGTTCTTAAACGGGCCAAATTCAAATTGTACATCCGATTGTCTCGTTACTTTAACTCCATATCGTTATACAAACGGCTCTAATCATGGTATTGTGAAACTTCTCTATACAAGGAGAGGCAAAAAGACATATTCAAAAAGTCACGGGGCAACCAAAAATTTTGGAGCTACTACACAATAGAGGGTGGAAGGGGGAAGCCACCCACGTGAAAAAGTTATTTCCAGAAAAAATTTTTCTGGAAATGACCGAGAAAACATGCGGGGTATCCGAATTTGACATTTTCGAAGCGAAAAACGCTTCCCTGATTCAGGAAAGGCCTGTGTATTGATGCGAAAAGTCGTAAAAAATTTTTCAGTAACTTTTCGCTTCAATATACAGGCCTTCTCTGAATCAAGGAAGTGTTTTTTCGCTTCGTAATTTTTTTACTCCCCTGTATAATAGCAATTTAGTTGATATTGTTATGGTACGTCCGCAAGATGTTAGCCTGTATCCGGAATATTCGCCAATCAACGGTTCCAGCACTTTTCATTGTTCCGCGCTAAAGAACAATTGTGGTGCTAGTATTCCGTTATATGCTTTTGTTTCATATGATTATGGAGGTACAGTCAATTCTCGACTTAGTGACACTCCAGGGAGGGTGTCACTAAATTGAAAGTTAACTACTTATACTTTTACAATGTGCATCCCTACGTGGTTGTGTTGGCGGAAAAATTAATTCTCTAAAAAAAGGGAAAATTAATTTTCTCTCCTTGATTGCCACTTCGCGACTATTCCTTGTTAGTTCAGATCATTATGTTGGCACTTCAAGTGAAATCAATGACACTAATTATGGTTATGACAATAGTGGTGTACCTTTATGCTATTTATGGAATGTTCCACAAGATTCCGAATCTGTTTCACAAATCTCATCGTAAAAAATTTGATTTTTTTTAAAAATTCGATTTTTTAGGCCAAAATTCGATTTTTGGTCAAAATTCTATTTTTTTCAATTTTTGGTAAAAAATCGATTTTTTTCGCAAATTTTTTTCAAAAATCCTAAAAATGTCCCATATATGGGTATTTTTATGCGGGAAATTGATTGCACATATTCCCGAACTTTGAAAACACTTCCTTGACCCTGATTCAGAGAAATTAGTACATGTTCGATTTTCGCTTCAATACACACTCTTATTTCTCTGAATCAGGATTAAGGAAGCATTTTCAAGCTTCGGGAATGTGTGCAATCGATTTCTCGCATAAAATTACCTCTATATGAATCATTTTAGGATTTTTGAAAAAAAATTTCGAAAAAAATCGATTTTTCACCAAAAAATTGAAATTTGACCTAAAAAATTGAATTTTTGAGAAACATGAAAAATTGCTCAAATTCTGTTTTTTGGATACATTCTGTAATTCATATTCAAACAACATTTTTAGGGAATATCCAACCAGTACAAATTCTTGTGATGTACACAGTTTCCTTGGCCTTAAGTCGACAACCAACACAAATAATGCTACAGTAACAAGCCCTTCTGTAGTAAATAATAATGTGGTTGGAGCGAATTCTTCTACAACAGAGCTTGAAGTTGGCTCTAATATGACTTCTACATTATCGCCAAGTCATGATGATCCTATAGGTAGATACAAGTTTTAAGTGCATATTTAAGCATGAGATCAAGGTCGTTTATATATGATTCGAAACTTGACATTTCGAAAATTTTTTATGTTTTGAGCCGATTTCTCCGGAAATACGGAAAGCCAATTCTGATAGTTTTGGTGTCGTTGGAAAGCTGGATTTCGTAGCAATCGAATGATACCAACACTATCAGGATTTGCAATTTTTTCAATTTTTTCAATTTTGATGATTTTTTCTGTTTTTTCAATTTTCGAAGATTTTTTTGTATTTCCGGAAGAAATTCTCAAAAACATGACAAAACGTTTCGAAATATCAAACGACCTGTTTAGGCAACAATTCATCCGCAGCAAATACAAATGGTAGTAGCAATAACACATGGGTTTGGGTTGTGTTGGGTATTGGTGTCGCGGTTGCAGTTTTGGCTACCATAGTCATGGTAATTGAACTTTTTGGTAGAACATATATCCCCCCTGTAATTTAGACTTGTCTCGTGATCTCGAATTCTGCATCTACACCAAGCAATGCTTCCGTGAGCCCTTATCGGCTCTATACTGCTGATACTATAGAACCACCACCCGTCCCAGCTAGTTCAATGCCTCTTCATTCTTATTAATTTTATCTTGTATCCATATCTATGCAAAGTTTAAAAAAATTAATAAAGTTGTGTGTCGAGAGTTGGCCAAAAATGGAAACGCCCCCCAAAAACGCTATAAAAACGGCCAGAAATTTGTTATAGGGGGGGGGGGTTTCGGTACTTATGCACTATCCCCCCAAGCTGAAAAAAGGCTTAGACTAAGCTTAGGCTAAGCCTTAGGCTTAGACTAAGGCATAGGTTAAGCCTAAGCCTTAGGCTAAACCTAAGGTCTAAGCCTAAGGTCTAAGTCTAATCATAAACTAATTTTACGATTTTTGACGAATTTTTCAATTTTTGGTGAATTTTTCAATTTTGACGATTTTTTCTGTTTTTTCAATTTTTAAGGAATTTTTCAATTTTTGATGAATTTTTCGATTTTTGGTGAATTTTACCATTTTTGACGAATTTTTCAATTATTAATGAATTTTTCAATTTTTGACGGTATTTTTCAATTTCTGGTGAACTTTTCAATTTTTTCGATTTTTTCAATTTTTGACGAATTTGTCGATTTTTGATGAATTTTTCAATTTTTGGTGAATTTTTCAATTTTTGACGAATTTTTCAATTTTTGACGAATTTTTCAATTTTTGACGAATTTTTCAATTTTTGACGGTATTTTTCAATTTTTGGTGAACTTTTCAATTTTTTCAATTTTTGACGAATTTGTCGATTTTTGATGAATTTTTCAATTTTTGACGAATTTTCAATTTTTAATGAATTTTTCAATTTTGACGATTTTTTCTGTTTTTTCAATTTTTAAGGAATTTTGGAGCTGTACGGCCTCGGGGGGCGCACTTAACGTGACTCCAAAGGCCGAAGTAGAAAAACGTTAAAATTTT
>JAQGCP010000712.1:0-15103 GCA_034699885.1 Acrobeloides thornei | reverse complement strand
CAGTACGATGGCATCGTACGAAATTTCGTCGTACTCGTACGATAGCTTGTGGCCATTTCGTCCGTCGTACGAGTGTACTATGCTTGTTTCTATTTTGAACATCACTAATAGAGTTGAATTTCTTGTTGAAACTTTTACCAAATTTTGAGTCAGCATTTGATGAATAAAAGTGCCGTTGCCAAGAAATTTTCGCCTTTTCCCACTCGTTCCGACAAGTCGAGCTAGAATTCGAAATGCTATGAAGTTTAGCCAAGAAGGTACTCTGAAATACACAAATTTGCTAGGAAATCAATTCTCTTACTATACTTGCATTTATATTCTGCACCATGACGCATATTTAGGACAATCACCGAGAGACAAACACTCAGCCCGGAAATTCCCATTATTGTCATCAAGTATATTGCTTCAAAAAATTTTATTCAACACAATTACAGTAAGGCTGCGCGACGCTAGCAGTTGTGAAACGCACTTCACGACGCTAGCCGTCCGGAAATCGTCCGGAAACGGATTGAATCGGCCTGAATATCGACACGAAAACCCTGAATTTGAAATTTTTTGAATAAATCATTAAAAATTCAAAATCTTGACAATTTGGGAAAAAAGTCATAGAATACAGTAAACTCTCGATTTTAGTGACACCCTCAGGGAGGAGTCACTAAATCGAATCAAGCTGCGGGAATGCGCACAATCGATTTCCCACATAAATTTACTCCCAGAAAGTCATTTTTAGGCAGAAAATCTAAAAATTTTCGATTTTCACTTCAATACACACACTCAAACTCCCTGATTCAGGCTCAGGAAAGCGTTTTCAAGCGTTGAAAATGTCGATTCCCAGCATAAAATTAGCCCTAAAGGCTCATTTTTAAACAAATTTTCGGGTCGAAAAAACATGAAAAAATCGCCCAAATTCCGGTTTTTTTATACACCCTGTACTGGTAGACCCAGCGAGAGTAGTTATTGAAGTAAAAATTGCCTGAATCAGGATCAGGTAAATCTTTTCATGCTTCGAAAATGAGCCCAAAGTCCGGTTTTTTTCGATACACCCTGTAATTTTCCAACATACCTATGAGTGGGATAACTTCAGATGTTTCGGGCATGCTTTCGGCGATATTAAAACTGAAAACCGAGTAGGCCAAGAGGACTGTCAATCCAAGAGTAACCTTTTCACCACTCTCACTCGGTAGCATAAATTGCATCATTGTGAGGATCTGCAACAACAAATAAAATCTGAAACCACAACCCCACTTACAGAGAGCATAACACATGGCGCAATAATATTATAGATGAAATAAAGAACTCGTCTCCGAAGATGCAGCTCGAAGAGAATCGTGGGGTACACCGAATTTCGGCCACGGACTATTTTACGAGTGCGATTCGCCACGATTTGCCATTCGCCATTCTCAGTGAAAGAATCGATGGTGAATGGAGCTTTGCCATCATATCTCTCGACAACTTCAATATCCAACTGTTTCTGGTCATAAATCCCTAAATTTGGTTTAATTAAAAAGTTGAGAGCTACGAGGGGACCACTCACGTGAAAAATTTTTCAAAAAAACGCTTTCCTGATCCAGGAAAGGCCTGTGTATTGAAGCGAAAAGTTGCAAAAATGCGATTTTTGCGAATTTTCACTTCAATACACAGAGCTTCCCTGAATCAGGGAAGTGTTTTTCGCTTCGAAAATGCCAAATTCGGATTCTCCGCATGTTGTTACCCCTAGAGGAGTCATTTCCAGAAAAAAGTTTTTGAAAATTTTTTCACGTGGGTGGCCCCCTATTGTGTAAGTAGCTCCAAAAGTAATACATGAGCCAAATTCAAGAACGCAAAATTGATCGTCAAATGGAAACAGCGCCTAAATTAGGTTTGAACAAGAGCGCACAATTACCATGCTTACAACATTTAGCCGGCACATCGAATGCACTTTGGCTGGAGGCGCCCATTGAATATCACCTTCAAAGGTGATGTGAACGTTCGTATCAACAAAGCCACGAGAAAAGTCACGCGCGCTTAAAACATCACAAATGAGTTATTACTGTATTTATAAACTACTTGTTATAGAGAACGATATCAGGAGTCCACAAATAGTTCACCTTAAAATTTGAATACACAGGGTGTCCCACGTAAAGTCCGTTTCCGCAGCCAACGGGAAAAAATTTTTGTAAAAAAATTTTTTTTGAAAATCAAAATTTTGCGATATCCTAGTAGGATCGAACCTGCGGGCACAACGTTGCTTAACTTGTCAGATCGGACGGGCGGCGCCTTAGATCACTTGGCCATCGCCCCGGACGTTTTCCCATTGGCGACGGAAACGGACTTTAACGTTATATGGATCAAAAGATATGTTCAAAGTTAGTGTAATGTTATGTGGGCCACCCTGTATTATTTGCAAACAATCACTTACACCAACAGTTAGTTTGGTAATATTTCCAAATTCCTGTGGATCCCAACGTATTCTCTCGTCTTGCCAGCTTTGTTCCACCCAGACATTGAGCGCCAGAACTTGGTTCCGCTCATCCTGGAATCAATTCAAATGTTGATATTAAAGGACTAGTCCACTCTCGGAAACCCTCATATAAAATAATATATTCGGAAAGATCATGAAAAATGGAATATTTATTGTTTTCACGACAACCTTTGAATCGTTGTAATTTTCGAGGTAATTGCGTTTGAAAGTCCATGTTTTCGTTGTAATACACAAACTTTTTGGAATTTTTGCACTAAAATCGTCAAATTTCTATGTAAATATCTTTAAATTATTAGTTGTTAAAGTTTAAAAAATATTTATTTTTCTGAGCAAAAAAGTCCATTTTTGTGCAAAAAGCTGAAAAAGTGCATATTTTCGTTGTAATAAACAAATTTTTTCAAATTTTTTGCATAAAATTTGACGTTTTTGCTCAAAAATGAAAAATAAATATTTTTTAAACGTTAACAATTCATAATTTACAAATAATAAAGATATTCACATAGAAATTTGAGGATTTTAGTGCCAAAAATTCAAAAAGTTTGTATATTACAACGAAAACATGAACCAAAATTCAAATTTCAAACGCAATTTTCTCGAAAACTACAACGATTCAGAGGTTGTCGTAAAAACGAAACATGTTCCATTTTTCATGGTCTTTCCGAATATATGATTTTTATATAGAATATTTTCCAAGAGTGGACTGGTCCTTTTTCTCATCTAGAGACATCAAAACTTACAATATTAAAAATGTGTGTCAAAGTCAGGCCCATATAAACAATAACCGTTTTGGAAGCGTTGAACACCGGTCGAACAGACAAATCATAATCTCTCAAAATATGCCTGAACAAGCGCTGCTCATCATTTACCCCAAATTTGGTTAATTCCCGATCATCAATCAAAGAGCGATCAGGTGCCGGTGGTAGCTCAACTAACAAGAAACACTCTCAACTTGCCCCACTCCGATTTCGCCGAAACCGGGTTCAAACGATTCCTCATACCCGACTTGATTATAAAATTTTTTGAAATTTTTGGCCCATAGGGCTTCCTCGTGGAGATATGACATCAGGATTAGTTAAATTTTCCCGCCATACGACCACACAGAGATGCACCAAAAAAGCTATATAAGTATCCACGTTTCTTTTCGTTTGAAAGAAATTTCGACTTTAGGAAAATTTAACAAAATTTTTGAATTTTGTAATATTTGACTAATCGTTTCAATAACCATGCTTTATTGAATCAGGTAACACATTAGTAAACAATACAAATTACTATTTATTCAGCAAACTCATCTCTCCGCGAGGAAGCCCAATAATCAAGTCGGATATGAGGAATTGTTTGAGCCCAGTTTCGGCAAAATCGGAGGGGCAAGTTGGGAGTGTTCCCTGTAAATTAGAATACAACCTTCGGAACTACTTGTATCGGTTAGGTATCCCACAGAACGTGAAATTTTTTCATCATCTGGAGTTGACCCCTCTAGGGGAAATTTTATGCGGGAAATCCGAATTTCACATTTCCGAGATCTGAAAATCTTTCCCCGGATCAAGAAAAGGCTATTTATATGACATATGGCATGTGATTCTTGTCAAAAATGTGTCATAGCCATTTCTTGATTCGGAGAAAGATTTTCAGCTCTCGGAAATGTGAAATTCGGATTCCCCGCATAAAATTACCCCTTGAGGGGTCAAAATTTTTTTCGAAAAATTTCACATTCAGTGATACCTAATCAATACTAGTTTCCAACCCTCAAATGACTTCACTTTAAAGGGGGAGTAAACTTTAGGGCCAGGTAGAATTTTTTAAGTTTTTCTAAAAATGTCTATGGGGGTTTTTCTATGCAAAAAATCGATTGCGCGCATTGAGAAATCTTGAAAACGCTTTCCTGACCCTGAATCAGGTAAAAAAATCGATTTTTTGCTAATTTTTGAGACTTTTTCGATTCAAAAATTAGCAAAAAAATCGACTTTTTGCCTAATTCATGGTCAGGAAAGCGTTTTCAAGATTGCTCAATGCACGCAATCGATTTCTCGGATAGAAAACCCCCATAGGGTCATTTTTAGAAAAAATTTTAAAAATTTCTACCCGGCCCTAAAGTTTATTCCCCCTTTAATGCTTACTCGTATCAGAATTAACAAAACAGTAGAGGAATCCTAGAAGCACCAACATCTTCAAGATGTTTGAAACTTTATTAAAGGGATCCATAAAATGCAGTATGCTTGAAACAAAGCCAATGACTCCGCCCAACATCTTGTTAGTTAAGATATTACACAATTCAGAAAGTGGTAGTTTTTTTTCGAATCCTGACTGTTAACTTAGTTGTGTTATATAGCTTCTAAACCAATGTGGTAATGGGGTACTGTTTTAGAAAGGCGGTAAAAGTGGATTAGCTATGCTGTGTGATACACAAGTGGATTTGAGCAGGATGTCATAAAAATCTAAAAGGTATTGCTTGTTGAGAAAATTGCTTAAATCATAAGGCCCTTTCATTATAAAAATAAATTTCACCCTAATTTGGATTTCTAGCTATATATAAAATTCTGCTTATTACTTCAAAAATAAATTTTTTTAAGCATTTGTTTTATATGTATCCTCAAGGGTACCATCTTTTTGACATGCTGTCAAAAATACTTCAATAAATAGAATTCATTGCCCAAACTTACTAACAACAAAGTCTATTTAACATTAAAAAATGGGAAAAGATATAAAATTTTCAAAATGTGGAGCTAGTTCACTATTTGTGTGGTACTTATCATGGTCCAAAAGTAAACATTTTTTGGCACTTATGCACTATCCCCTCTAGGGGGAGGCGGAGGATAAGTACAAATTTTTTTTCTTTAAAATCAACTGAAAAACTTCTATTTAGGGGTTTTTAGTCGAGGAACACGTTGATGATGTTATTTTTGCGTGAAAACCTATAAATGCCTAAAATGTCCCACCTTAGTGTCGCCTCCCTGGAGCACCCCGGGTAACGTGAAATGATGGGCTATCAAGTTTTTTGAAGTTTTAAAGCATTTTTTCTAAGTTTTCACGCAAAAATAACATCATCAACGTGTTCCTCGACTAAAAAACCCATAGAAGTTTTTCAGTTGATTTTAAAGAAAAAATTTTGACTTTTGCACCATGATAAGTGCCATACAAATAGTGAACTAGTTCCCAAAATGCAAAGTTGACTTTAATAACAGCTAAATTAATCAATATTCTTTTTGTTGTCTGAATAATAGCGACCGGAAGACGAGATTTGGGATAGATTTTATAGACTAGAAAAGAGATTTCACATAAAAAAACTAACTTATTGTGTGTTTTATCGATCTATAATTCAGCTATAGTCCGTTTCAGCCCCAATTATAAAAAAGTTGGACCCAAAATTCAAAGTCCGAAGTTAGCATCCCGTCCAATCTGGCAAGTTAAGCAACGTTGATATCGTAGGTTCAACCCCATCCGTTTCTTCCTTGTGTCCAAATTCGTTAAAATTTTTTGTATATTTTTATGTGAGAAACACATTGGTAATTTTTTCAACAAAAAAAACCTTATGAAAACATGATTTTTTAAAACTTTTTCGAATAACACCTAATTTCGTAAAAAAACGTTGTCAAAAATAGCGTTTTCATATTTTTTTGTTGAAAAAATAACTTTACCAACGTGTTCCTTACATCAAAATACACATATGCAAAATTTTTTTATCGAATTCGGACATAAGGGAGCGGATGGGGATCGAATTTACGATTCGGCCGAACATTGCTTAACTTGCCAGATCGGACGGGATTCCGACTTCGGATTTTGGATCAGCTTTTTATAGTTGGAGCTGAAACGGACTATAGATTCAAGAGATCATATTTATTGGTTTAAAAATACAAGCAAAAACAATTTATGAATCATTAACAGTTTCTTCAATTAAGTTGCTCCCTTTCTCTTTTGCTTCATTCTCTTCTTTCACCACACCTTGACAGAATTCCTTTGGCTTTCTATTAGATTTGGAGTCCATAGCAGGAGGTAAAACAATGGCAATATATCCATGATAATCACGGGCAGTTTGAATCAAATCCGGGTTCTCAAACAATCTATCATTTACTTCAACCAATGTTGCTTTTATTCCAGCTCTTATAGAATATGTAGAGCCATCCGTGCAATGGATAATACATAAGCGAGTATCGGGGAATAGTTGAAGTCCTCCCTGTAAAAATTATTATTAGTCTGGAAGTTATATACACTGCGTTGCAAAAATATGTTCACGCCCCGATTTTTAGTGTTTCGATTCATGAAAATTTTTTGACCAATGCTTGTTTTTAAGCTGAAAATGCTCAGAAAATTGCAATTTTTGTAGAAAAAATGAAAAATTTTGGATCTTTTTGGTGACAAATCATTATGGAGAACCATTAGGATTTTTAGAAAAAAATTTCAAAAGGGTTTTCAGCCATGCTCTTTTGAATGGAACATGTTCACCAAGTTCTCGATGTGCCCGAAGGCAGGAAAAAATCACAAGAGTTCCCCCTATGTTTTTGCCAGTAATTTTTGAAAAGTTTTTCTAAAAATCCTAATGGTCCTGGCATAACGATTTTTCACCAAAAGTGACAAAAATTTCCTATTTTTTTCACCAAAAAGGTCAAAATTTTTCATTCTTTCTAAAAAATTGTAATTTTCTAAGCAATTATATCAGCTTAAAAACAAGCGTCTATCAAAAAATTTTTCGCCTGCGGCGCTGGCTAAAGTTTTTCACCAAAATTGTCCGAATTTTTCCATTTTTCAACCAAAAAGCCCCAAATTTGACATTTTTTAAGCTAAAAGTTCTTCATTTTCAGCATATTAACAAGCATTTTTCACAACAAATTCGCCTGCAGCTCTGGTTATTGCATTGACTCAAGGATTTCAACAAAATTTTCGTCGAAAGTCGAAAATTTCTGAGCGTTTTCCGCTTAAAAATGAGTGTTTTTTTCGCGCGAAAAAACCGGGGGATTAAAGTGATTTTTGGAAAAACTCGGAAAAATTGCCTTAGTCCCTCCCTTATGCTGTTGTCCAATTTTTGAAAAATTTTCAAAAAAACATAAAGGGGGATCAAGCTATATAAATAAAGGGAATAAATACCAAGGAGCCAAAAACGACCACATACCTTTTTTCCTTTTCCGACAACTTGCTGTTTACTTCGATCGATACCACGTCCTTTCTTCTGCGATGTGTTCCATTCAATCTTTGACACTGACTTTTGGAGAATTTCATGAGAACTACTTAATAAAACAACAATAACTCCACTCGGATGTCTCAAATATTCGACGTCTGGGTTACTATCAATTCGATGCTTTTCAAAGTTCTTTTCAACAGAAGATAAATAATTCGGTGGGCTAGGCTTTTGGAACTCCATCTTTAGCTTCTAAACAAATTTATTATTTTTTCAAATGTAATATTGGAATGTTGGGTATAGGGAAATTACCAATAAATAAAAAATTTTCCTAATTTAATGTTGTTTGGTAGAAAATTAATTTTTTACAAAAAAAAATTAGGTACTTGTTTAGAGTACCTCCTCTGTGGGCTACACAGAGAAGATATTCTAAATAAGGTGCATGTGCACCTTTTTTAGAATACCCCCTCTGTCATGCCCTTTAGTCGGGTCAAAATTCGCATAACTCGAGCTTCAAAAATTGGTATAAAAAAATAGACACAGTTTTCACCAGCATAGATCTAGATCTAACGAAACGAAAAGGATAAAACGATGCGAATGAAACGACATAATGGAACGAAACCAAATTCAGGGTTTTCGTGTCAATACTCAGGCTAATTCAAAACCGTTTCCGGAAATGAAACGATCGAATAAAACGATGCGAATTAAACGACACAAATGAAACAACATAATAAACGAAACTAAATTCAGGGTTTTCGTGTCAATATTCAGGCAAATTCAAAACCGTTTCCGGACGCCGTCTGGAAACAACATCGTTTCATTGTGTAGCCCACGGAGGAGGTATTATAAATAAGTACCGAAAATTATAGGGCTAAAACCCCAAACTGCTTTAATGTTTAACTCCATTAGTAATTTTCCATTTCGTTGGCAATTCCTCTTTAAACCCAGAATGCAAAAAAAATTTTTGGCTATTGAAAATTAATACAGTCTGAAACTAACTATTGTAGGAAACGAGATAAATAAAAAATTTATTGAATAAATTTATATCACTTGTAATAATAAACCTAGTATCAAAAATCGAAAAATTCTAAACAAATATCAAGTACATTGACTATGTTCTATAGTTAAGTCAAAAGTTTTAGAAAAACAACTTTCAAGAATATAAAAACTTTGACCTTGATCAACTCTGTTTCCTGTTGCTGAACTCGGAAAATGGAAAAAATTTGAAAAAAAGCCCATTTTTATGACTCAACTATAGTATCGCTCACCGTTCCGGGTGGGTCTGGCTACACCACTGAATTAGTGATAGAAATTTTTGCTACGACGAATTAGTGGGAGAGGCCTAAGGAAACAGAGTTTAAAAGAAAGCTCGTTTTATGGAAATATCGAGAGGTTCTCGATTCAATTATCCAATTTTTTAAACACAATATAAAAGCAATACAAACTTGAAAAGGATATTGGGTTGATCCAAAAGTTCGGACTTCACTTTTTTATATTGCATAAGTTGTAGGGGATGATGATAGAAGACGTTTGACACCGAAATCGGAGACAACAAATTTTTTACCCATTGGGGGATCCCCAGGGAGTGCCGCTCGGAGTCAATCTCGGAAACCGCGAGCGCCAGAGGCGCTCGGCTTCCGCTTCTAAAAAGTGAAAAATGAAAGTGAAGTCCGAGAACTTTGGATCAACCCAATAAAAATTAACTGAAATTTATGATTGAATAGATACCATAGAAGCTATAAGTGCTGTGTAAATTGAGCAAAAATTCAAAGTAATTGTCGGATTTTTATGTTGAAACTGATCATAATTGTTTTAAACAATAAATTTCGAATATCTCCGACAATTATGAAATGCATTTTTTTCTTAAAATTACATAATAGAACAATCTTGCGCAACTTTTGCTGGATCTTGAACTTGAGGCATGCCATTGGTTGGATCGAAATCCCAACCGGGTGGAAGATCGCCAATAAGTTCATTGGGAGGATATCCAAGTTTATGCAAATCTTGCCAAAGTGTTGCTATTGTTTCAGCACGATGTTGTCTCTCTTCATCATCCGTTTCATTCGGTGGTTCTTTTTCGTATTCAGCACATAATTTGGCCAATAACTAAAAGTATTAGGGTGTTGATCCAAAAGTTCTAGGCTTTTTTGCATGAATTTTGGACCCGAATTTTTTTCTAAAAATGAATCCTATAGGGATAATTTGTAGGGATAAAGGCGAAAATTTTTCAATTTTTTTCAAAAATCGCATGAAAATATTCCTTATAGGTGATTTTTTAAAAATTTTCACCAAAAACGCAAAGTATGGGTTTTTTGGGCTCACCCTGTATCAAATCTTCCGATATTTTCGTTTCAAAAACCAATTTTCCCCCTGAATCAGGATTCAATTGTCTGTTTTCAATTACCTCTTGTTGGTGTTGGTATTTGGACAAATCTTCTTCCGATATCTTTCCTTTATTCTCTTCCAAATACGGTCCAAATTTTTCTAATAGTGATTGAAGGGGAGGATACATGAAGTCTTTCGATAAAACCGTAGACATCATAGCGTTCATAAATTCGTTCATTCCTGGGTCGGATGCACTCATTTTTTCCAATGCTGAGAATAATGAATTCTGGTCCGAAGCGTTAGCCATTTCCGAAGAGCATTGAAGCAAACGTTGCATACCTTCTTTGAACAATGCTTCTTCATCGGTAGAGCTTCCAATTTCTGATGTAGCTGCTGGTTGAACCTTTTCTTTCTCCAATTGTTCTTGCACCTGTGAATTTTACATTTTTCACATACACAAAAATAAATTTTAGAACTAGTATCGATTAAGTACCCCACGAACGTTTTTCGAAAAAAATTTTTTCATCATTTGGAATTGACTCCTCTAGGGGTAATTTTATGCAAGGAATCGATTGTGCGCATTTCCGAAGCATGAAAATGCTTCCTCGATCCTGATTCAGGGTCGAAAAATTGGGTTTTTGAAGCGAAAATTGTCATTTTTCGCATTTTCAAAAACCCAATTTTCCCCCTGAATCAGAGTTAATGAAGAGTTTTCATGGTTCGGGTATGTGCGCAATCGATTCCTTGCATAAAATTACCCCTAGTGGAGTCAATTCCAGATAAAAAAATTTTTTCGAAAAATTTCACCTAATCGATACTAGTTCCTAAATTTTTACTTGAATCATTTGTTGAAGCATATGATTAAATTCTTGAGCAGCTTTTTGTGCTGCTTCTCGATCTAAGTCGGCCATAAGGTCATCTAGCTCATCATCAGTAGTCTTTTTCTTATTAAAATCTTGAAGAGCACTATCTAAAAGTTGGGATAATTCTTCAGCGTTTTGCTTATCTTCTAAATTTTCGCTTGTTTTCGACGATTCTGGATTATCTGCCATCTAAAAATTGCTTCATTTTATATATAACTTTTCAGGGTTAACGAATTTTCGAATATGATCTTTTACATTTTTATGCAACTTGTTGTGAGCTACAATCAGGCTTGGCAAAAAATGTACTTTTCGGGTACAACATCCGTACCTTGGGTACGATAATTGTACCTGACTTAATTTAAAGAATTACCATTTTTAAAAATAAGTTACATGAAAATTTGACAAAAATTCGTTAAAAAATCATAGTTTTTGTTTTTTCCTCCAGATATGAGTGTCGTACTTCATTTTTTAGGTTTTTCATCAGTATAAATTATAATACTGATGAAAACCCGAAAAAAAATGAAGTAAGACACTCGTACCTGGAGGAAAAAATAAAAACTATGATTTTTTAACGAATTTTTGTCAAATTTTCATGTAACTTATTTAAAAAATGATAATTCTTTAAATTAAGCCAGGTACAATTATCGTACCCAAGGTACAAATGTTGTACCCGAAAAGTACGTTTTTTGCCAAGCCTGGCTACAACTTTGCTGAAGACGACATTCGAAAATTCGTTGAAAAAAAGAAGCATTGAAAAAAAGAAGCCCTGAAAAAAAAGAAGCGTCGCAACGTCTTACAAAGAAACTGATCGACTTGATACCCTCAGATTTCGATGAAACCTAGCTAGTTCTGTTCGCCATATCCGATTTATTAGGAGAAATGATAAAATTATCGTCCATAGAGCCTCCTCTCAAATTTACTGTGTTATGCCTATGATTTCTATAGAAAAATACAAAAATTCGTATGTCTAAAAAAGTATGAAAAAAGCATTTCCACCCAAAAAGAAATACCAATCAGGAATTTATGGCCAATCTCTTTAGCACAAAAAATCGAAAGATCAGATCCGGACCAAAACTCGACCCCTTGGTCCCCCTTATACTCAATTATAAGTCAACTTTATGACCTTATATCTCCACCAAGAAGCTCTATGGGCCGATAATTTTGTCATTTCTCCTAATAAATCAGGAATGGCGAACAAAACTAGCTAGATTTCATCAAAATCTGAGGGTATCGATCGGTTTCCTTGTTAGTGCAACTAGTGAAGCAATTAGTGCTCGTCGCAACGCAATTCGTAGAGGTCCTAAATTGAATCAAAAATAATTTTGAAAGAGTACGCTAAAATGTTCACATGTGCACAGAAAATGTGGGCCGTTCAGAAAACATCTTTTATAGCAATCTGTGAGTTAAAGCGAAAGAACTTGCATAAAAATGTATTATCTGAGTAACACCACGAACTGTAATTTTTCATACATTTTTCTGTTGCGCCATTTTTCTGTGAACAATTTCCGTTTTTCGAAATGTCTTTTTTTTATCGTGAGTTGATTTTTTGCTTTTTTTCAACTAAAAGCTGACACTTTTCTTTGATTTTAGGAGCATTACCGCTCTTTCATGCTTAGTTCTTTTCTTCTTTTCAAGCGACTATTTACAATCTTCCATCAGTTTTAAAGGTTAATCAAGATAGGCAAAAAGTATTTTGAGTGGAGATGCCGCAATTGGAAGATTTATCGGATGTAAGAAATTTTTTAACACACAACTCCAATGAAACACACATGAACATTTTTCTGATTAAACAAGTTCGAACGTGTTCAATAGTTAAAAATGGTTCAATAAAAAAGCAACAAAAAATGGCAATAGGAAGGGATGCACCGCACAAAATGTTTTTGCGGAAATTTCGCACAAGGAAATTCCACACATGTACAATTCATCATGGAAATTCCGCACAAGGAAACGAAAAAATCCGACAAAAAAAATTTCCGTGCGTAAAAATTCGACAAAAAAAACCGTGCGCGGTGCATTCCTCTCCTATTACTCAAAAAATTTAGGAGACTATCTTAAATTTTGATGGATTGTCTGAGAATCCTGGATTGGTGGGAGTAATCGTTACTATGATTGTAAGTAAACATTTTTAATATAGTTTACTGGTGAGCAGGCATATGGTTTTTCTCATCGTATCCCTCATACTACAGGGTGTAGATAGATAGACAGACAGATATGGAAGCCCTATCCATGTTCGAGGGGAGGTTAAATCCCAAAAAATTTGCGATTTAGCAACCTTTTTTGATTGATGCGTGCTCAAAATTGGAGGGATTGTTAAGATTTTTTCGATTTCTGGCAATTGTCCGGATCCCCCTTTGCTAAGTGCCTGCTTGAACATGTTTAACGATGAATTTATAAATAGTCTATAAGAGAATGAACTAATTTCAAAAATTAAGGGACATGAAGTGGACATAGAAACAAAAGATGGATCCAAATTTCGAGGAATATTTAGTGGCTGTGGTCCACAGGTAATTTCGGCTATTACAAAACGATCTATTTTTCATTTTAGGTAAAACAGATTGGTTTAAGCTATGCTTTCAAGCTCCCAGGCAAGGGATATGAAAATTATGTTCTTTCCAAACCCGATGCAACCGAAAAGATGGTTTTCGATTTTAGTGATGTCGTAGAGATTACTCATGTTGTGCAAGAAAACACCAATAGACGTAATTTTTTTTATTACGCAAATTCGAGTCTTTACTTTCGGAGAAGAAATTGACATGATTCCTTATAGGCAAAGTTTATAACCACTAGTCAACGGTACCGGTGGTGCAGCGGATATTCAACAGCCCATATAGCTTTTTGATTAAGAGTTCGAATCCCACTGCCGTCGAAATTTCTTTGCCTCTTTTAAAATGTCTTTTTAATTCTTTTTCAAATTTTTTTATTTGCTTTTATGAAATATCTTTTTTTACACAATCTTATTGGCGGTAGCGTAATTAAAGGACCAGTCCACCATGTGAAAGAGCACGAAATTTTGAGCATTTTTTGCTTTTACGACACTACTTGAAAATCTAACCGTAAAAAGTTATGAGCGAAATAAAATTTTCAAACGAGTTTGAACATTGAAACGAAGAGCTTGTGATCAATCATTGTTTATTGAAACGATTTAATAAATCATTATAAAATTCAAAATCCTTAAACATTTAGAAAAAATAAATACGGCATTTTTTATAACTCGGCGAGACGAATAAAATGACGCCAAAATTATTGAATTTGAAACATGTTTTGGATTATTGAAACGAAAACCCTGATTCATTGTTTTCGTTTCAATAACCCAAAACATGTTTCAAATTCGATCATTTTGGTGTCATTTTATTCGTCTCGCCGAGTTATAAAAAATGGCATATTTATTTTTTTTCTAAATGTTCAAGGATTTTGAATTTTAGGCCCTACGCAAGTTCGTCGTACTGACGCAAGTTTCAGTACAACGGGCCGCAAGTCGTCGTACTGGCCGTTGTACTAACTAGTTTTCCATTAGTTTCTCCGCGACTTTTCTAGGGTATTCTAGCAACAAAATTATCGAAAATGCCGTCGTACTGAAAAAATTCCCACGGAAAAGCCATCGTACTGACAATTTACACTTTCGTCAGTACGACGCCGTTGTACCAAGTATGACGAGAACAACGGCTCCATCGTACGATCGTCGTACGGGAAATTAGAAGCTTCCGTTCTATCGCACTGATGTGCATTCCGTCGCACTTTCATGCAAACTATTTTAAAATGTCATCGCATTCGTTGTACTGGCCCAAAAGACATTATAAATCGACGAAAAATCACTTTTGCCAGTACGACGAAATTGCGTAAGCTTGCATAGGGCCTTATAATGATTTATTAAATCGTTTCAATAAACAATGATTGATCTACAAGCTCTTCGTTTCAATGTTCAAACTCACTTGAAAATTTTTTCGCTCATAACTTTTCGAAATGTTTTTTCGGAAATACAAAACCAATTTATATTTACGCCATACACTCAAAAACGGGACTAGGATTTTATGAAATGAACTTTTCGAAGAAATGTTTCTTTCGCTTTTGTACTTCCCAGGTTGATATCAACCTCTTTTCCTCGAATAACCAATTGGTACGAATTTTAGCGCTTTTCTACATGCTTGTTTCGAAACTTAACTTTCAGTTCGAATCGAAGCATTTTATAAAATTCTAGATCATCGGAGAAAAGCGTTTTCTTTAAAATTTTTCTTTTATCTGTTTCACAATTTCTCCATCTTAGACTTTTTACCAGCGATTAATGGGAATAATGGATGAATTTCAAGTTTCTTCAGGTTGTGTGTCCACGGTGGGTTGGGGGAAAAACCT